>JAOVYW010019666.1:21690-33954 GCA_025775045.1 Hiodon tergisus | reverse complement strand
CTAACCCCAAACGCCTGACCCCTGCACTACGACACCCCTAACCCCCGCACTACGACACCCCTAACCCCTGACCCCCGCACTACGACACCCCTAACCCCTGACCCTGCACTACACATGACCGTGGCATGCATGACCCAACTCCAGTGCTTCAGAGTTGCTGTGCAGAAAATTACTGGGATGAGAAAACTCCAGGAGAAAATTACTGGGATGAGAAAACACCAGGAGAAAATTACTGGGACACAAAATTATTTCATTAAAACAATTACGATACAAGTTGGAAAGTAAAGAAGCGATCCTTGCCGGCTGTCATGTCCGGGGTTGGAGGTGCGAGTCGGAATGGAGCCACAAACCCCAAGTCATAAACCAGAAAGTTCTCTCTTTCAGAGAAACCGAAGCAGCTGGTGGCCCTCTGAATCAAACCAAATCACAGCAGAGCATGGGAAACCCCATGGTCTAAGTAGCATCCCTGTGGTACAACACAGCCGTGTTCTAAGCTGGTAACCCAAACCGAACGCTCACTCTAATGACCTGAACGCTTCACCATGAGCAGATACTAAACACTTTTAGGTCCTTCAGATTAGCGGACTCAACGCAGCCCTTGTTTGACATGTCACAAGCATGGAATTAGTTCTTGGTATTTTAATTAAGAAATTTTTTAGCAACAAAAACACACCAGATTCTTTATATAGATGTGATGAAGAAAAGCGGAGTTTCAGGAGCCGAACTCAAAAAGATAATGGCTAGTCACTGTTTAACGTTTATATCCCAAGACACACAACTTGGGCAGGCACAGTACTTTGATCACAATAAAAATTTAATACTTGTGTTTGTATTGAAAACATATATACTTTGGGATTCATATGAAAATGAAAAACAAAATATTGTGGAAAAAACTATTTATTTGAGAAAGGGTATTGTTTTTTCGGATCCATGTTAACTGCAGTTTCCATTTTATCACAAGACAATATGTACTTTGGAAGCAAATATTTTTGAAAAATACTGTATCAACGACGTCAAGTACACTTGGATACATCCATGTTGTAGACTGATATCGCCACAATATTACATTCTTTCCCTTGCCGATGCTAGGAACATCATTTCAAAACCGCCGTTTCGCAAACGAATGTTGTAAATACGTTTGCGAAAGTATCACGAGATACACCGTGGATTGTAAAAATCCATTGTACATTTAAATTTTCACACAAACCACTAAAATGTATATTGTACCCACACGTACACACAAAGCCGGTTAATCAGGCACGCCTGTGATCGATATTTATAACGTTATAGGTGTTCCAGCTTTCCAAAAGAAAAACATAATCCATAAACAAAACACTGTACAATCAACCTCAAAGATCGTTGAGGTTATAGGCGGGTTTTTTTTTATTGTCATGCGGCTCTGAAGTAGGTTATATTATTATTTATTAAATAAATGTATGTTGTCCAGTAAACAAGTCATGTTATCGGTCGCAACAAGTCCAGGCCTTGTGTAGCTCTCTCCACAGTGACTCCAGCATGCTTTCTCAAGAGACGGGATAGGCGAAAATAAAAGACTCTTACTTTATCCGAGAACCCATTTTCAGTTTTCACAGAATCCGAGTCTATTGTTGCGAACAAGGGGCGTGGACCGGTTATTCTAGCGTTATATTTCTTCATACACCGTCAGACATTCCGAGCAAACGCCATGGTCTCCATGCGCAGATCACAGAGCCACATTTTCGCGGAAGTGTGGGGATTGTAGTCCATCGCTATGGAAAAAAACATACACGTTGAGCACATCTGTTAAACCAGAAACTACACCGACCACAAATCTAATCTGCGGGGTGGTGAGGATCTCGTGATAGGTTGGATGAGGACCAACGCTTTTGAGGGACGTCCTAGAAAAACACATTAACCCACTGAAAGTTGTTTCACAGAAAATAAAGACGAATAATATTATATTTAAAATAAACTAGAAGCTAATTAAACCCTGCTTACGACGTTAGTTCTGTCATTAACCCGAGGTCAGAAATGAAGTTGAACTATATCATGACCACTGTCATTTGTTCTAGTATGTCCCAAATTTGTAAACTCAAGGAAAAAAAGAGAACATTTATGGTCCACAAGCCGTATATCACGAGTTCGATCGCTTTCCCTTTCCTACATCGTAGACATTTTCCTTAATAGCCGTCGTGCAAATACCGGGTGAAATTTACATCTGTATTATTGCCATTATTTTAGTTCATATATCATTCTTCTCATCATAATCATCATCGGGCAAAAACATAGGTATATATTTATAGGTATGTATGTATGTTTTCTTGGTCTGTTGCTGTATTCCGTCTTTGGAATATCTAAAAACTATATCTAACCATATCTAAAACTAACCGTACACCCACGCGGACGACAGGGTAGCCTCTAATTGATACATTCAGATTTATTGATTTTAAAGCTCAGTTCTGTCTGGTGTAGACTGTCTTTGGATTAAACTGATTTCGCCATGCAAAGGTTATTGGTATTCGAATTATTTTTGCAACCATATACTCCTTTATCAATCAACGGTGCATTCGCGGTCATCTCTTGGCATACAGAATGTGCATGGAGACAAACTCTTATTCAGCAGTTTTCCATGTTTTCCAAAAAAATTGACCACCTCGTGACTAGCGAATGTAAAATATTTTAATTCATCAACGTTGCACAATAACTACGTGACCAAAACTTTGACAGTTTCAGTCTCAAATTTGCTACAATTTGCTGTGGTGAATCTATCCGCCTCAATCGTTTTTATTAATTTGTTGAAATAAATTTATACTAATGTTAATATATATACATCATTAGACCTGTGAATTCACCAAAAATTGATGTTGTTTAAATTCCTCAAAGTTAAGCGCAGACATACCATATAGATTGAACTGGTCCATAGAAATGTATAAATATATATATTATTTAATTTATATTTTTAAAGTAACCATTCCAAATAAAGCAGACTTCAGTATGCAAAAGGTTGACATCATCGCTCTGTGACAGCCCGTAAATGTTCAGGGCTGCTTGATTTTAATGAGTAGGCTACCCTTCACTATAATAAATCCGTTACTCAAATTAACTTGCTTTGAGTCAAAATAGATTAGTTACACTTACTGCGATTATGAATTAATGACTTCATTGATCAATTTCAATCTGTTTATTTAACATCTCTATCAGTGCGTGTGAAAGTAACGTTCACCGAGAACGTTGTTCTCTACGATGATCTTGAATTATTCCGAAGCAATGCATAGCCCAACTGTCTCAAAACTGCCCAATAATAACGCCTGAAAGTCTCCCCGAAAAATTAAATCAACGTAGTACTTTGATCACCGGCGAAGATGGAAATTGTGTCACTAACCTTAATTATCCGTATTTATAATAACCCAGTATAACTAGCAATAAATAATTTTGATTATGTTTATTGTGGTTTGTTTAATGCACACGCTGCTGGCGAAAAAACAGAACGGAACTACTTAAAAGTTTCGCAAAAAAACATGAAGGCCATTTCCCCGACTGAGCGAATAATTGTAACAACGATTTACACAATGACAACACAACGATAACATGTGCGTTCTGAATGGCAATTGACTATATTCAGCGGCAATATATGTCATTGTTTTACGTAATTACGTTTCCTCTTTTCCCCCCGTCTCCTTGTATTAGTGTTGCCGATTGGAAACAATAACAATAACGGCGACCTGAATTTCATCTGGGTCCCGCGTTTTTATCGCATCTGTTATGGCAGACATATCCACAGTGTCAATATACCTGGCATAAACAGTGTGTTTTAAACACCAGAGATATCTAAGATAAAACGTTTAAAGTAAAACAGCAAACGTTCATAATGGTAACAACAATAATTTAGTTTGGTTAACACTTGAAATGCAAATATATATATATTATTCTATTGTAATGTATTAATAAGTAGTAAAGGTCAGCGAAAAATTTAATTATGCAATTCAAATTAGAAGATTAGCAACTATAACGCTATATAATACGACGTTCCAAATTGAATGACGAAATTACAGGACTTTAGAAACGGGTACTTTGCGTGCTTAAATTATGTCATTCACATTAAATTTAAATTATGGTTCAAAATATGTTTTTTTAAAAGGAAAATAAGAAGCTTTAACATTTTAATATTCGCATATACATCTCTCGCACAACTCTCACGTGAGTCGACAAAGTCCCATTGGCGCAGAAGACCTGCTGTATTTGTTAGTCTTGTATCAATAGCCATTTTAATCAAGAAAGAAATCTTATTTAGTACTAGCGTATACCAACGACAGTTTACCAACGACGGCTAGCATACCAACGACAGTTTTCCTTTTAGACTGATGGACAATGAAGCTATGATAAAGTAACTCTTGAACCCCCACCTCTTCGCTCTTTCAAGGTTCAACTGGGCCTATAAGGTATATTTAGTCCCTCTATCGCGCGCACGCTCTCGCTCTCGCTCTCACTAGTGATGCGGGTCAAAATGAAGAACAAAGATGTGATAATTAGTCCTATCCGTTTCCGGTCACACTTCCTCAGAAAGATTCAATTTCCTGAATTTCCGCGGAGAAGCCAGAGGCTTAGCCCTGCTTTATTAGTGGGTTAGGGTTGGACTTCAACTCAATTGCAATGCGCGGTTTCCCACTTAAATGAACTACGAGTTCCCAAGTATAATGGTCATCTGAACCCTCAGTTTTTTTCTTCTTCTACCTTACAAAACAAAAGAGTCAATAAAATGGCAAAACAAATAAAAGTTAAATCCTTTTATTTGTGAAAAAGAAACGTAAGGTTTAAGAATTTATCATGACCGTTAAAGGATTACATTCTCTCACTAGGCCTAGTGTCAGTAGTAATATCGCTCTATTGTACTATTTAAACTGCCGTTTTGCAATTCATGTTTATACTTAATTAGTGAACTATAATAAATGTCTCTCTCTCTCGTGTTCGGATCAGAGAGAAACAATCGACTCCCTGGACCAGTTCTGATAGAATAGGAACATCAGTGGAGTTCTGTACGTGTGTGGCATGAGATTCTGTAGCCAGACTGAAAAGGCTTGATTTAATTGTCATAGGGGAATGTCAAAAAGCCAGACAAAAGACAAACAGGTTCCCATAGCCCCACGCAAGAATATATTAAGCGTTAAAATCCCGTTATTGAATCTGACTTGTGCTGCAAAGAGAGATCAGAGAAAACCATCATTGTCTTGAGAAAAGAACTAAAGATTTAAGATAAAATACTAAAAATAAAATAAACGTATGCAAGTTGTTAAGCTATTTTATCTATTTTTCAATGACAAATCTCCTGACAACCAAGACTGAAAACTTGATATTAAAATCGGAGGTAAGACGCCATTCATCCACAGGTGTTGTTTGATTAAGAGAAAAAGACACATGTTTCTGAGTGTGAAGTTTCAGCACCTGAAATAAACGTCTGCTTTCACTGATCCCAGAAATATAATATTTCATACACGCCCGCAGACATGACCGACAACGTCATGTTTAATGCATAAGGCGACAGTATTCCAGACAGAAGATGTAGGTGATAAATATGCATTTATTCAATTAAGGGTATTACACTGGAGTTTCATTTGCATAAGGATTTAGGATCTTATTGAAGCTCTCCGTGTTAATGGTGTAGAATGTGCATTTTTTTCTGCTGCGCGTGCTTTCCATTGAACAAGATTTTATGGGAGTAAATAATGAATGGACATTTCCCTGTGAACGTTGATATCGATATTATGGAAAATCATCATAGTTGTAATCTAATTAAACATCATAATCATCTTCTTCTTATTATTATTATTTGAAATGGGTTTGTTCATACGTCTATTAAAATAGTTTGTTGTAATAAAAAGCTACGTCGCAAGTTAACACGACGCCCTGACTCACCCCGGCATCTTAGACCTTTCGAATATAAAGGCCTTCAGGCGTCGGTTAATCTGAGCCGAGGAAGGTGTTTGCTTTCTTATCTCTTCCGCCGAAGTGGGTTGTACTAAATGGTCCCCTCCGTCTGACGATTCGATGCTAATTGTCCAAAGGTAGTCATGACATGACAGCTACTAGGACTCTTTCCCAGGTCTAGAGAAAGACAGTATGATGACTGAACCCAGATGACTGAACTCAGATGACTGAACACATTTTCTTTTTAAAACATTTCACAATTGGCTCTTAAATTCTAAAAGTAGGCTATGCCTCTGAGAATCGTTCCTACGTATACGGGTCTGGCAATTAAGCATGGTCAAACAAATATGTTTGTTCAATTGGCCTAGTTGTTCAACAGTATCTTTAGAAAAAAACATCGCCAGTGCGTTCAGCGAGAGTGACTTTTCATATAAATGAACGCCATTCCATAGATCAGACTGCTTCTGCGTTATTCGGTTAGGCCAGTCCTTCCTTCTTTTCACAGGCTTCTTCAGATTAGCCGAGGGATAGTTAGTATCATCATTGGCTGTTAGTTTAGACGAGAGCCGGGGCGTTAATTAAACCCACAAATCGACAGTGAAAAAGCTAAATTTCCCCCTCTATATTTACGATAATACCTCTTTCTCGTAAATTGATCGGGAACGGCCCGGAAGTTGGTAGGAAGCTCCGCTTCCTTTTGAGGTTACAGACCAGATGAAGGCCGGAGTTACTCAGTGCGACGTCGTAAAAGAGGAAGACGCAGGACATTTTATTGTTGAAACAATGTATTATCACCATATTTATGTTAGACTTGATGGGAAACCAATATTGATGGTCATAATTTTATTTTATTTTTTTAATTACTAGCACTGGCAAATACTAGTGCTAAAATGCTGCGGTCAAACATCCTCGTTAAGTGCTCTCCAGGACGGCTTGGCTCATGTAATGAGCAGGATATTGCGAGAGTTTGGCAGACTACCCAAAACTCAAGTGTAATACAGCAGTTACCCTAGAGGATGAAATACGGTGACGTGGCCCAACACATCGGACGGGTATAAGGTTAATGTAAACAATAACAAACTAAAGACTTTAATTCATAAAACAGTGGACCTATTTATTATATGTATTCAATGTATTAATCCGTCAAATTCTTTCTTTGCTATAGAAAAACGGCCCGCGTCATATTCCGAGAGGGAATCCCCTAACTGCAAAAGGAAACACGTGCTCTTGCGAGCAGAGAATACTCTAAGGAGATTTGGTTATGCAATTATGGTTTAGATAGTTATCAAAACAAATACGTATAGTAATGCCAATAACAATACTATACTTAACAGCTGCAAAGACTGCACAGTCTGAACACAGTGTTAACTGAATAGGTTAAATCACGATACTTAGAGCTTCATTTAGAATTTACTGCACGTGATAGTTTTAAAGCGGGAATGGCCTCGATACATACCTCGCCTACTAAACCAAAGGCCCATCCCGCTAAGGATATAACTTCGATCGGTTTCCGAAAGCACGTTGTTTCTGGTCTTTAGATTTAAGGGGGAAAATATCTGCTCATTAGTTGGGCCTACTACAGTGGTGTTACACGGTTGGATGATTTCCCGGCGATTCCTGCAAATTGATTGCTATAACATTGTTTTCCTGTGGATATCAAGCCATCGCCCGAGTCGGGATTTTGGCCGATTGGATCAAATACCAAATATCATTGAGCAAATTAATAAGGTTCATTTTTTCAAAACTATAGACACAATATGTAACTCAACATTGAAATGAAAAAGTATTTCATAATTTACATATTATTAAAGTGAAACACTAAAGCAATGTATCACAGAGCAGTGTTTTAGAACTGTTTTTTAAATACATATTTGCAAATAAAGTATTTTATTTTATTTCGTTTTCGCCTAAAGTATTTAAAATGATTGGTTACGATATGTCAATCGCAATCTGTGAAAAGTTAAATGACACTGAACACGTCAGAGCCGTTTGAAGCAATGCGCTTAATTGCCTTTCTCTAGTTTCCGCTACCATAGATCTATTGACGACGTTTTTACGCTCTCGGAGAATCACCCGCGGGGATAAATGAATTCTCAGACACTGTGAAATATAGGCAAGAGATATAAACCTTCTGAATTATCCAAATTATATATACTTGTTAGTCAATAAGCCAACATACCGACAGGATGTTTAACACTCAGAATGGCAGGGTCTTTGAAATATGTTTATTCCGTCACAAGCAGAAATTAATACATACATAAATTAAATAGCCAAACTAAACCACGGATCTGCAAACGCTTAGATGTGTTCTTGTCGTCGTATTTATGTTTACAACAATCGCACGTGATAAAGTACTTTTTCGGGTAGCGCAGGACCTCGGCGGGCTCAGAGATTCAATGGAACTGTAGTTACAAAATTGAGGTTCATTGCGAAAACCACCGCGAGAGTAAATATAACGGTATTGATTAATGAATTTACTATGTAAAGACATTAATAAATATGTAAGTAAGATATTCATTAAAAACGAAGGTTGGGCAGAGCCACGGGTGAGAGGTGAAATTTGCACGCGCTTAAGGCAGTACACTTCGCTTTTGTATCATTTCCTTTTAGTATCGATCAACGAGGTTAATTTATTTTAACTAAAACAGGCGATAGGTGATTAAGAAAGAAAAGAAAATATGGAGAAATTAGACGTTTTCTGCACTGTTGTTTTGAAGAGTCTGGTTTAAAAATACATTATAAGATACACCTATCTCTAGATATCTTGAATGATCTAGCAATTACTTTTCATTCAGGGCTACCAAAATATAGAAATACAAAAATGTTGATGCAAAACAGAACCTTTTTTAGGAACGGTTCATTATTGGAGAGCTTTTCGCACGAATTTTATCCTGAAATCTGTATTTTGCATCCATTGAGACGCTATGTCAAATATATCAAGCTAATTTATATTTTACAATCAATCGATTGTTATCACTACCCGTGATGAAATAACCATTACGTATTAATCATTAGGAACCCGCGCAGCCCCTGTGACGGTGTGAGTGCCGTGGAGACAGCGGGCCGAATCTATTTTGACAGGAGGCGTCGTGTTCTTTTGTCGGAGTTTAGTCACGGGTGTTGGGTCGAAGCTGGTCCAGCGTTGGGCGCAGAATGCGCCTGTCGGGCAAGAGAGACAGATAGTACCCGGCGAGGTGACTTTGCTAAAAGGTGAGCGAGTTAAATGGACCGGGTGATTCGCCGTTGTCAAGGCAGGTAATACTGCGCGAGAAGAATACAAACTGGAAAATAGTTTCACCCTGGAATTTTCGGGTTTTTTTAATTAATGAAAGTTTAGCACTACGGACAGATACATTTACCCACCACTCTCCTCGGGAAAATGCGCCAGTCAGTTCTGTTTCGCCCGTACTTTGTTTTCCTGCGCGTATGGTATTTGGATCCGGTAAGGTAATATTAATGACAATAATGATAATATTCATAATAATACAAGCGCAATATGAGGACACGATATTATATTAATAAAATGTGATATTTGTGAACATAAATACAAGTACACCTACTAAATGCACTAATCGAAATAACTACTAAATGCACTAATCGAAATAACTACTAAAGGCACAGACTGCGTTAAGCATCGTACGCCCCTGTGCTGTGCAGACCCCAGAACATACGGCGAACTAGACTGGTTGCTATAGAACGCCGCCTATTTAACTTCATTCTTGGATAGTCTGGTTTAACCCATGCTAAACTGTCAACCACCGTGCGCCCTCCCTCCTCCTCAAAAATGTTAACACTGACACAAAGTCACGTCTCCAATAGAATCGCCCAGAGGACGTAACTTCTGGTAAGCAGTTTAATTATTGTAATTTTGGCTATACCGGTTGTCTTTATCCTGTAATCCTGCAATTGACATGACGCAACATTGTAACAGTAATTCAGCAATGTCGTCATAACTCAACCGTGTAGGCTACCTCAAAATGTTTTCTTAACTCAACATTGTACGCTACCTTAGCGTGTTGTCATAACTCAACACTACGCTACCTTAGCGTGTGGGCAAAACTCAACGCAAGATGTCGTAGAAATAATATAACAAAATCAAGGAGGGGAAAAAATACTACATGAAAGAAGAAGCCATCGAAAAAGTCCGATTTAATTTTTTAGGGTTTAAATCCGAATCTCTCAGTACTTCGCTGTAATAAGAATTGATGACGTTGAGCAGCCAATGAAATAATGGCTGGAGGCGTGACGTAGGCCTTCCAGTTGAAAAGGCGCGGAGTGTAGCATAGGTACTGAGACCGTGGAAAAGACGTTGGACTGGGAGGCCGCGGCCGGAGTCGTGACGGGGATTATACAAACTGAACATAGAGGAAACTCCTCCTCCTCAATTACTCACACACAGCTCTGCTGGCAGAAGAAAAAAAACTTCGTCCTCGAAATTTCCGACTACCAAATTAAAAAAGGCCTACTGATTAATATGGTTTATGTTTTTTTAAATTTTTTTGAAGTATTGAAGGAATGCTCTTGTTTTTAGTCTAACTTGATGTTGATTTATATTAGAGTCTAAATGGTCTATATGTATTAGAACTTGAAACACACAAAAATAATTATTTGCAGTTTTATTTTGTGCTGTATTTTATTTTTTCTTGGTACAATCACTAAATAGAAACTCCAGTCCTTAAAAACAGCTTTATCGTTGTGTTTTTTGGGGGTATTTCTGCGAGTTTTTTAATGCGGCCTCTGTAGTTTGTCGCAATGGTACAGTTAAGTATTTGTCCTGAGGACCGTACAGTTTACGCTTATCGGTTTTTATTCTGACATCTATTTCTAAAATGAAAAGAAAATAAGGGCGCTTACTAACTGCACGGACGAATGTCTCGCAAAGGAGGCTTCGAGTAAAAAGAGAAATCTGAAAGATTGGCGCCTCTTAATTTTGTAGCGGGGGCTTGATTTACCAGTATGTTGTGACTATTCTCAAATCGAACTTCGTTTGATAATCTTTTTTTTAAATTTTTTTGGTTAATAGAGAACGAGAAACTTCTTCGGCAAAGAGGCGGCGGAAAGGTCACACTAATACTCCTTACGGATATAATTACAAAGAACGAAAATGGTATTGCAACATGTAATTCAGTGGGCATGCATCTTGTAATTAATTTCGAGCCTCTGATGAAAATTACAGAGGAAAAAATATTGCTTTTTAAAAAATTTTACGTGATTATTTTCATTTGATCTATCTTGCGGAGTGGAACTTTAACGTAGAAACGCGACGTTCGATCCATGGGATAGATCTGCGTCTTATGGAAGTTTTGGGCTGCAGATCTAAAGAAAGCACGTGCAATATACGTTCTTCCGTGGATACAATGCTGTTTCACGGGCTACCTGGCGGAGAGGTGCAGGGAGTTATTGACGAATTGGACCGGAGAGGAAAGGGCGAATCAGCGACGATCAGCTCGGCGATAGACAAGGGAGAGACTGACACGGTAGGTCCCTTCTCTCCCCAGGCGCTCTCTGCACTCACAGGTTCATCAAAAGACGGTTGTTGAATGCAAGACTTAACACAAAATATTATTACAATTTAATTTCTGAACTTTTACCTTCAAATAAAATTAATTACAAATCCAACACAAGCAAAGCATTAATAACCAATATAATAAGTAGTACATGAAAGGATTGCATACGCGGAAGACAGTTTAAAAAAATATTTTGGATATTTAGAAATCTTGATTATTAATGGAATTGGCTGTTCATTCCAGAATTCGAAAGGTCGTATTTTTTAAATGATCTGTTGTAACACCATTCTTCCCACAATACATCTTTATAATCGTTAAATTAAAGTAGTTTAGCCCTCTCTTACGCGACTTACATTATGTTTAATATTTATATGCGTTAGATTTCTGAAAACAATTTAAAAATATGCTATTTTATTTTTAAACTACACAAAATTTTGACCTGGGCGTTTAGTAATATATTTATTGAAATGCATTTTTCAGTAAATTAAGTTCTAATTTAATTTATCAAACCGGAAACTGGGTATAACGTTATACGTAATGCTTTTGCAGTTTACATTTGTTTCGTCTGATATTCTCGCTCATTCCATAATAAAGGAGTATTGTCATTGAAAGTCCTTACTAACGGGTTTTTTTTTTTCGTGTTACTCCCGTTTCCGTGTTGTCTCCCAGGAACCAGTTTTCAGATCAAATCAAATTGATGTGATTGTGCTTAAAGTTTAGGTGTTATTTTAAAATTTTATTTTAGTTAATTTAAATGTGTTGAATACGCAGAATCGATGTTATTATTATTATTATTAATTAAAATAATAATAATACTAATAAACTATTGTATTATCATTCATAATTTAATTTAATT
>JAOVYW010019655.1:20482-33956 GCA_025775045.1 Hiodon tergisus | reverse complement strand
GGTACTAGGAAGGTGTATCTAATAAAGTGGCCGGTGAGTGTATATAGGTCCGATACATGTATAGTTCAACACTCCAATTAATAAAAGAGGAAATATCACGTGATTTGTATCCTTAAACTAGTAAATGTGGTCAAAAGTAATATTTGAAATGTTCTTATCAAAGACAATCGGTTAAATATATCAAACTTGGAGTAAAAATAAAATCATCAGAGCTTGGAATAGCAGGAGAGTCCCACTACTTACCTTAAACAGCCATGCAGCCAGTCCTTTGGGTCCCGTAGTGCCGTTTCCAGAACTCCATTCACTAAAGACTCAGCAGAATGCTGATCTGGGCCCTGTCCTGACAGGGCCGTCACCTCCAGGTAGGACGTAGTCACTTCCAGGGCGGCCTTCCCGCTCTTCCCAGTCGCGGTGACGCTCAGCACTTCCTGCCGTCCCAGCTGGGTCTCGCTCTCCAGGAAGTGGCTGCTCTCCTTCAGCCGCTGCTGAATCATGGGCGTGAGCGGCATGTCGAAGCTGAAGCAGGCGTCCGCCTCGTCAGCAGAGGAGAGGGCATCAAGGGAGTCCAGGCTGCTGTACAGCGTGCTCCTCAGGCGCTCCGACTCCAGGATGCTTTCAAACTGAGAGCTGAAGACGTCTGTGGTCTCCTCGCTGCCCGTAGCTTCCGGACCCCTGTGGTGGCATGGCAACAGTACACCACCGTTTTAAACACATCAGTCTCGTCACAATAAAATCATTTCAAAGCAAATAACATTAAGGCCTAAAATGTCGGTACTACAATTGGGAATATACATCAACTTGAAAGTAGGCTGCCAAGTAAAATCCACGTAGAAAAAAATTTGATACGTTTAATTATCAAGTAATCCATAGATTGTACACATTAGTAAACTGGCATTTTATAGGAAACTTATATAATTTTTAAAATAATGATTCCAGAAAAAAGTGATGACTAGGTCTTTGTGCCTCTAGTACATAGCAATACCGAGAAGTGCGGTTGGGGACAGAGTGCATGCTGGGACACATCAGTACACAAATTCAGAAAGAAAGTTAAAAGTATACAATTATATTGTTACCCTAGGACATTTTTTCAAAAGGTACCTTGCTCCCATGAATGGAAACAAAAAACTACTTTACAAGAACTCTACTTTACACCCCAAGCAGACCGCATTTAGATGTAATAATTACAGTGAAAATACTTATACAGAAATGTAAATGTAAGTTTAAATGTAAAACAATATATATATTTTTAAAAAGTTTCAGGCCATTCGTTTTCATTATTCTTCAAATATCCATGATTAAAACCAATTTCACAACAATCTGTCTTAATTCCCCCAAGTTTAAACAAATCATTGTACAAAAATATCTTATTTCAATCCTTGCCCCAGGCAGATCCATTAAGCAGTCAAAGGACCTAATTAAACTATAAAAATGAACATACATTTCAATCCATTTAAATTTCACCCACAGCAAAAACCAGAATATTGCAACATCAGATGAAGAATACAGCTTACCTGGCTGAGTTGGGTTCAGGGTCCTCGTTCTCTGGGCTCTCTATACAGACTTCTGGAATTACCCTGAACACCTCATCCTCCACAGTTTCCAGCAGGCGCAGGGGAGAAGGCTCCGAGTCTCTGCTCAGCTGGCACCTCTCCAGTGCTTTTGGTTCTGACCCCCCATCTACTTCCGCTGGGACGTCCCCGCTCGGGACATCCCTGGCCAGTTCAGGCCCGGCTTTTCTGGTAGTATCCGCACTCTCCGCCTTGCTCTCCATGAAGCGGATCTTCTTGGGGGGCTTCTCCTTGACCTGCCCTCCGTCGAGGAAGGCCGTGAAAATCCCAGGAATTTCGGCGAGGATTTTGCTGGACTCCTCCAAGGACTCGTCCGGTAGAGCCGCGGCGTCTCCAGCCACCCCCCTCCCCGGCTCGCCGGTGGCTCTGGCAGGCAGCGGCGCCGTCTCTTGCCCAGATGTTAACGCAGTTGGAGCCGGGATCCCGGTTGGTTTTTCTTGGCTGGCGAGAGCATTCCGGGTGTCTCCATTTACGCCAGCACTCTGGGCATGTGGCTTCACCGCTGCTGAGCTCAGAGAAACTGTATCCTGCAACAGAGACTCACTCCATGACCCCAAAAGGAGGCTGGCAGTCAGGAGCGACTCTCCAGGTTTTTCCAATTTGGAAATTTCCAGACTTTTTTCCCGCTGCTCCGGGCCCTGACTGGTCGCGTCCGGATGGGTCCCGCTCTGCCCGTTGATTAGAGCACCTTCAGCAGACTGACACTGGCCCTCAGGCTGGGAATCGTCAGGGGCATCCCCACTCCAGGCACACAGTCCTTCCAGTAAATCCGCCAGCTCCCTGTCGATCTCTAGAAACAGCGATGTCTCATCAATGTCGTCCTCTTCACCGCTGCCAACTGTTCCATACTCAAGCCCTGCTCCGAAGCTCGTACCGCTGCCTTCGCCTGTCAGAGGTGGAGAGCCAACATTCGTTGCACCTGGGGAGAGTGAAAATACAGGTCAATTATTGTCAAAATTTATTAAGGAACATTCTGAACTACCATGGTAGTTGTAACATCTATTAAAAATAATTACACACAATAAAACACCGGTAATTTACATTGGCCTTCACCATATGCATAAATTGAGAGTGAACACAATGTTTTTCTTGTTTTTATTTAAATATTTACTTTATGCTCTATTTTAGTGTTTCTCAAACTTTTTTGGCGGCGAACTTAAAAAAAAGTTATTTTGCAGTTTGTTGCTTTTTTGTAGTATTTGTTGTCAACTGGGGGAGGTGCTATCATTGCCTTAACATATTTTAGGTAAAATGGAAAAAAAATTCAGAAAAAAAATAATTTCAAATAATAATTTCTCCAAAATTTTTATACTTTTTACCTCCGATGGTCATCCACAACCAGGTTATCCTCTCAACCTGGGTTGGAACTGATCAATATGAAGATCTTTCTAGAGATAGTACTATAATGATTTACTACTACTACTACTACTACTACTACTACTATTATTATTATTAATTTTATAATAACAATAATAATAATAATATTTATAACATTATAATATTAATATTATAATATTATTATTATAGTACTTTGAACTCTCATATCAGCATAATACTTATACATCTGTCACATCTCTGAGAAACTAAACTGTCCAGTCCATGTTCAGAAGACGCACACGCATACTAAAGAAAACTACTCAGGAGCAATTAACCATGAGTCAGCGAACACTGGATCGCAGTACACTTCATGAAAGACATTTATGGTGCAATACAAATTTGGTGCTGTAGGTGGCATTACTTCACTGTTCTGGACAGGCAAATTACTTTATCATATCGCAACTGAAAATAGAGCTAGTTTACGTAAAATAAAATACAGGCAGTTTCATTCATGCTAAGCCAGATCCATAGTCACACTAGATGGCAGCATTTCTCTACAGTGTCTGAATTGAACGTTTGTTCTGCCATTCTATATGGTCCCAAACACTTTTAGTATAAAAAGGCCATACATTTAAATGAATAGCCAGTAGTCAAATTGTAAAAAAATTTATGATGTACAAGTTACACAAATGCAATCTAAACATCAATATAAATTCATAACAACGTAATAAAATAATGGAAATGGCTCCAAAAAAAGAGACCCTTTTTTAACTCAGAGTAAACTGAGGACCAGTCATAAGACCAGTCAACACTATTCAGCATTCATCAGACTGAATAGGGAACCTCTGTCCTCGCCAATGCCACTGTGCCTCAGCTTCCTAAGGTTACCATAACCACAACACCACCCGTGAGGAAAGTCACATTACTGAGGACTCAAGGTTCATACACCACCCTAAGGATTTTTCAGCGAGAGAAAGGCACCCCAAAGCCACAAAGCACGGGGGGGCGGGTTTGGTTTTGAGTCTGTTGTCAAGGAGTCAGTACACCATTGTCCTCATAGGTGTGGTATAAAGGCCAGGCAGTACCAGTTTCACAAGCAGTAAGAGAGATCTACTTGAAGAATTACTTTAAATCAACTACCAAATTACACCTATTGTACTCCTAAAGGAAACCACACCTATTGTAAAAATATTCACTATAATGTGTAATATGAATTGAAAATGTATATGTATTATCTAGATCCACTAGCCCTTTCTCACTCATATTCCCAGGGTTCTATCTAGACAAAAATCCTTCAACATCATGTAAAGTTCATGAGGACTGTTTGTAAAGGTTAAGAAGTTAAAACAAGGCAGTCTCAATGGAAAAGCCAGGGGAGTATATTATATAACCCTAGTAATTAATGTGACAATGGGCAACTCTGACTATGAGAACAGATAATGAGACCTTTCGACAGTGTAGACAGAGATGCAGGTGGATTTTTCAGGGAAGAAACAGTAATTTAAAAGAAAACAGAAGATTTTGATTGGTGGGGTTAGACAGGAGGGTAGTGGTTAGTGCAGTTGTATGGGATATGGAACATACTGCTATATGCTATATGCTATTGTCTTCTATTTTTGCAGTAAAATGTACCCTTGTCTGGTTTGTGAAAACAGCAATTAAATCACTGGTAAGCAGGATTCAGCATAACCCAATCCTGTGATTTAAAACAGGAAAAATAAACAGGGTGTTGACATCATTCAGTGTAATAAAAATTCCATTTGATTGGCAACCAACAAACTTTTTTTTTTTTTTTTTTTACATCATTAAAAGGTTGGGCATTTAGCTTTTAGTAAAATAGCTGGAATCTTAATTGGTCCAGGTACAACATTTGAATTATCCATCTGATTTTTTCATGAAGTATAAAGGTTGTATGCCAAGGTAAGCAATATAGTAAATAAAATCCTCATCCGCTGTTAAAAGGGCAATGGAATGCTCTAAAACATGTTAACCCAGAAGTTAAGTAAATATCTGCAGGACAATTCTTAATTAAATTGAACTAACTATTAACTCTCAAAAATGCGGTAACAGAAGCCATCAGCAAAATGCACAGACAAAATCCACAGCCCTGGTTGGCTAAGAGAACAGTACCCTCTAAATGTGCAGGAATGTGGCAGAAGGCCTTTGATTAAGCAGAATACCAAAGTGAAACGTACACATGAAAAAACGAAAAACAACGTTTATTAAGCAGACATGATAAAAGGCTTGCACTACGGTGAAAAGGGTTTTTCAAGGGCATCAGATAATAGTGGCGTCGGATTCCATTTCAACACCGAAATGGAGGTATCGAGGAGGAGAGAAGGGCCATCTTACAATTACCGACACAAGTATCCGACGCATAATGTGCGTTTATCAAATTACAGCTGTCAAATTACAATCATGATTCCCGATTGCAGGAATGACCTTCTTTGAATTAACGCACATGGACAGCAGTCTATACACGTCGACATCACAGCGCTCGGTAGAAATGATTCAATTAATCTAATTTTATGAAGATTTGGTTGGGAAAACACTATTGATGCATACACTACATTTACATACACAACACCAGTTGTGGTTTTAATTATAGAAACTGAGAAATGTTCTTAATACACATTCGCCAAGTGAATGGGATGTGTGACAAATGATCAGACAGATTCTAACAAACAAAACAAAAAGTTAAGTGAGTACCAAAAAGGAAAATGTAAGTTAGTAAGTAGGACTCCTTGTACTCGGTTATACCCTTAAACAGGGTAGTTCACAACAGTGACTACGCTAAATATCCACCAGTTTAAAATTACTAATAACAAGCTTGTAATTGTAAGTTGCTCTACCAACTAAACAATAAACTGTCAATTATCATGCGGTTTTATGATCAAGGTTAACATAGCTGTGGTTCATTCACGCCTGGTGAAATATACATTTATCAGCTTCTAAGATACAATTTAAGGCACAATTTCGTCTGTTACCGAAACGTGCTATGCTAGTACCACATGCAAAATCCACATGGCCGATGCAATTAATTTTGACCCTGACATTGAGAGGTTTTAACAGACCATGGGACTCGCTTCATTGATTAAATACAGCCCAGTCCAATAACGCAGTACAAATCACAGAAAAGAAAGCCAGGATTAGTCTTATGGGGACTCCCAGATATATAATACTTGCACAAAGGAACAAAGACTAACTGGATGCTTACATTTCAATTACAGTCACTATTATACATACAGACAACTGAACATACATTTCTGGTTTTCCATCTTTTTCCAGAAGCCAACGCAATGTAAAAAAGGATCACATCTGAGAAAATATGGAAAGGTTCTCATGAAATGTGCGGCTCGAATGAGATGAGATGTCATACCACTGTCTGTAGGCCTGGAATCCTCTACTTTGCCAAAGAGAAACTCATACTTGGCTTTAGCGACGCTCTGAGCATGTGGGGAAGTGCTGCTGACCCAGACAGATGTTTCTGCCTGAAAGGAAAAAACACAGAAGCATAATTAGCAAGATTAGATTCGTGCTACACACTAGGTGCATCATACAGAAAACAATGGTAACCCAGGGCACAAATGAGCATGTTTTTTCACTTACCAGAATGCTCACAGTCTATAGAATTCTATAGAACTCATATTTTATATATCTCCTACAGGAAGATAAACAATAAAAAGTACAGGGCTCTGAATTGTATTGGTTCCTCACACACTGATACCACCTTATGTGATTTATACATACAAATCTGATTGTATAAGAAGGCATGCAATTGTCTGAACGAAAAATTAAAATCAAGCCGAGACAGTCAATGCTCTGGGGACAGTCCATGCTCTATAAAACATACTGGGAAGACATGAATCAAGCTGAGGTATCACAGAGCGTGTACTGGAGGTCATGAATCACACACTTAAATTTATTTGAATCAGAAAATTTATATCAATAAGCAGAATCAGAATCTGGTACAAACTCCTACATTGTTCATTTTTACATAATGAACAGTGTATACGTTCATTGGTTAGATTTATTTTATTATTAATTCATTTCCTACCTTTTTCACAGCCATTAGTGCTGTCATACTGTGACAGACTGTACATTGAGACAGAAAACATTTATCAGGACTAACGGGTACTGAATTAGGTTGAAACAGTCATGTAAAAGGTTATAAACGAACTGAATTATTAAGTAAACAATGAGTAACTATGTTACTCCTAATATAAATCCAAATTAAAATCTACATTAATAATCAGCGATGTATGCTGCATCAATAAATATTATGCTTCAGGTGAAGATTAAATAAATACCCGTAAAGGAGGTGTGCATTTGAACGCATCTGGGATATTTCTGATTTCATTTCTGATTGCATTTCAAAGCAAGAAAGTACTATTTTTGAATTTATTTTATTCCATCAGAATCCTGGCGTCTTACAGAATACGTGCTGCATATAATGGATAATGACCTGGTCAGATTTTCTTGTATTTGCTTGAAATATGATGACCCTCCTGCTCTGATTCACCAACATGCAGTAGTTTCGCCCTATTATCAGATTTGAACAAATGTGGTGACAATGTAGTGAGAGAAGACATGTGAGACCTGCTCCACTACTTACACAGTAGTGCTGTGAGTGGGACCAATGCTTGCAAAAAAGAAAAAGCTATTTGAGCGTGGGCACCATCTGAATGCAAATTAGCGGCTTTTACCCAGGCTACAACAGCGCTGACTTAACAGAAAAACTGTAAAACTTATTTAAGGCAACCATTGTCAAGAACGGTTTGCTAGTTAGCTACATTTCTTTAAATTGTCGCAGAAACTCTGTGACACGGTGGTTTTTTTCTCCATAAATTCCAAAGAGGCACAAAAACGCAACTATGGTTAAATAGTTGATTAAATAACACATTACATGTTCATAGCAATACAATCAAACAATATAATAACAATGTTCTAAAATTGTATAATGAAGAGCAACATGTTAGCCATATATTTAGCCAACATTTTAAATTGTTTTGTAAATTTTACTTTTTTCGCCCATTCCTTCTGACTAAAATGTTAGGCATGTGAAGTAGAAAAGTTTGCCATAATAGTCAACTTACCAAAACATCCCCCAGTGCAGAATTTTAACTTAACAAGAAACATGTGAACGAACTTGTTTTTCATCAGAATCACACAGGAATTGTAGTATAACGATTGTGTATTTTAAAAGGTTTGTTCAATAATACTTCAGATAGGCAGCATATTTTAAGTTCAGTAGGCTACGTCCCTTTGGAAAGTTGTCCTAGAACAGCGTGCTCTGTTAAAATTCAGAATCAGGCAGCTAATTTGTTGGAAGGACCATAGTTCCTCCTGAGTTTCCATGGGAAAGCAGTTGCCATGGCTGCTCAGAGGAATGAAGACCTCACTGTTTTTCAGGCTGCCCAGTGGTCTCTTTCAATCTTTATAAATTGGTGGCTTTCTCACTGGCCAATTGATACGGTTCAATACACACTTGCTAATTTGTTATACTAAACATAAAAAAATTAGGCCTGCTTTATATATTTTTTTTAAATCCCATAATGTTTGGTGAATATAAGAGTAACAACAAAATCTTAATGAAATTACATTAGTAGTAAAATGTTTTTTTAATAAAAGACAAAAACATAAAATTAAAAAATTAAAATTAAACTCTCTTTATAGTCTATATTATTCAGCTATGCACTATCAAAAACTTTTACTTGAACCATTTTTAACGAGAAGTTCGGTCCATTTGCATACAATACAAACATATTTTAAGAAATGGTGAGCCCAACAGATCTAATGGGAAAGGAACTGCTAACCCGAACAGTTCAAATGGTAAAGCGATCATCAAAACTACCATAGTTAACGGCAGGGTACATAATGCCACAATTTCTATTCACAATGTGTAATGCCCAAATGAAGTATCTCTTCATTCTCAGTGCGTTCCAAAAGAGAACGACCCATGTGTCTGGACTTTCTAGTAATGTTTGATAAGATACATGCTTATACGCCTATAACTCAAAATGGTCATAGATCTAAACAATGAGACCCCTCAGGTCTCACAGAATGCTTTCTGGAAACCCTCCTTTTCTTTTAGAGTGCCAGCCTATGAATTAGGATACCAATTGCCTTGTCACATGTGTACTATCATTCAATTCTATCAGGTTTGGCTTGAGTACATCCTAATAGTAGCAATAATGGTAATGGTTGCTAAGGTTTTATTGGGTGCTATCGAGTTTTCAAAACTACTTCTGCAACTGCTAAAAAAACCTACTGAACCTAAAATACAAACAGTCAAAACAGCAATAGCTACACAACAGAGGTGGGAGATACTGTGTCTAACGCTGCCTAGATGGACTAGCATCTGAACAAAAGACCTAAAATTGTAGACCTTGAACAAGAATTCAGACCTTGTAGAGCAACATCTTGAGCAATTAGTCAGTTTGTTTTATCAATTAATTAACTGAATTACATTCTTTAGCAAAAGTCAGCCTTCCTTCCTTGTGCTTATCCAAAGACAATTACACTCATCGAAAAAGCTGCATCTATAAAGCTACCTAGATATCGCCTTTTCCATCCAGTTTGGCTTAATGATGGAAACAAAGATTTATAAACTTGCCTCACAAAGGCTTCAAACTCAGTTTAATACAATATATAATTTCCCTACAGCTACATTGGTGTCATTTCCTATAAAAAATTAAATGGTGCAATCATCGTACTGTGCGGTTGACCATTAAAAAGTCTCCTGGTATTCCTATAATGAGCACCGAGGGGTCAGTGTCAGCTAACTTGGCCTTCACACTTGAACCCCCATAGAATGATAATTTCATTACATATAAAGCTATATTTCCAACAATTTCTGAAAAGCCAAACATCATGCTTTTCTTTAGAGTCAGTGTCTGTAGGACAGTTAGCCTTGATCTGGCTAACCCATAATCTTTAAATGGATAACCTGTGTGTTCTAAAGTTAGTCAGGCCAATCCAAGCTCTCTTGACCTCAGGATGAAGCAAATTTTCAAATTCGTTAGCAGTTCAGTGAACAAGCCCCCACTCTTATTTTTCCTAATTTCTGAATAAAATCTATTTTTGTTAAGTATATGATATATTTCCTATCATACAATATAAACTGTTTTTCAGATTAAAAACAATAGGTAAAAAGCACACATACAACGCGTTCTTTTTGATTAAATCTTACTAATAATATTGATAAATTATTTATATAGCAACCACATTCAATATATTAGGTATTTTGTAAAGAGTAGACAAAATGTAACTTCTAATTTCCAGCCGTCTGAGCAATGCTGGTGTCACTGAAGGTTGTGCATAGGGAACCCACTGCATTGCCCCTCACCAACTTTTTTTCACAATTTCACAATTTAGTTTTTCCATTTGATCCAGTCAGCTATGTTGTGACAGAATTTAAGAAAACTGAACTCTACTGCTCCATACTTAGCTGACGTCTCACACGTTGTGTGATTTTCCAGCTTTTAAGGTTCTCAACGTTTCCAGCTTTGTAACTGGTTCCATTTGTGCAGCTGGGTTGACTTAAGTCCAAGCACCTTGTATAAAAAGTAACATCAGCGCCCCTTGTTGGACTCACTTTGGTTCTAGGCTCCTAAGCATGTCTAAAATGTAAATTATGTAGCCTTTGCACCACCTGCTGCTGAGCTGGCCACACTACATGTAGAATAGCTTGTTTCTTGAGGGCTCAAAAATCTAAAACACTGAATATTACTCTTCTACCCTCATCACTTCCTATTGTCACATTACTTCTCTTTCGGCTACTCAACCCCCCCGTCTCCCTTCTTTTGTCCTGCCCCTCTGGCTTATATTCATGCTCTCTCCCACAGACAGAGAGCGTGCACATACACGCACGTGCACGCTTTTAGAACCGATTTCCTGGCAGCCGTATTACATTTTTCATTTCTGGATTTCACAATTCCATCCATGGATTCCAGGGAGATTAATTACTGTACAGCAAATCTAATAATGTGTAATAAACTGGAAACGGACCAAAAGGTCCATGTGCATTAAATGGAGTCCACTCGCATCCATTTAAAAATATAACAAAAGCTATAAATGGCTTTATTTTTTATAGGAATCACCCATTATTTTTGTCTTTTTCACCCAATTTGGAATTGGAACTTGAGCTAATGCATCTTGGTCTGTCGCCACATACAGGGAGGGTGAGGAAGTATGACAGGTCTTCAATTCTGGTCATGTTTGAGCCACCTTCTACTCTGCAGATTACACAGGCCACACGAGATGTTCAGCACCGATCGGAAGAGAGGCACGTCCCTCTCAACTGCAAGCCTACAGATGCCAGGGTAGCCGGAAGGAGATGCTCATAAGCGTAAAGCTGACAGAAATCGTGCCGATTTACCCACCCAAGCCAGGGCGGTGCTATGCCAATTTAGTGCCACTGATCTGTTCTCCAGGTTACAATTGATTCAAACTGGTGTACTCCAGCTCACAGGGCCCAGTCTGTGCTCAGGCCTGTCTTTACCGACTAAGCCACCACAGGAGGCCGATTTCAAAAGACCTTTATAGGCATTCATTACCCACATCATTATAGAAAATTTGCATTTCTTAATGCTAATCAGTTTAACTCAGATGCGCATAATTGAAATGACCATTAAATCATTTACGTTTCGGAGACCCGCAGATTTCTTTCAATGTGTGAGGTAAAATAAATATAGCAGAAAAATAGCTGTCATCCCCGGCCAAAAAAAACATTTAACATAGAATTCCATTTAATTTTTTCATCTTGTGAGCTTTGTTTTGCAGTAACAACAACAGCAGCAGCAATAACATTATTTGCATCTTATGGTTGTTCAGTTCTTCCATCTGCCTGGCTGTTGGACAACAGTGCTCCAACACATCTGGCTGAAGGAAAGCAATTTGGAAAACGTTTCAAGTTCAAAGAAAACGACGGGTACAGATGGTTCTGAACTTGCAGCTGTGGCCTCTCTCTTCCCAGGGGGAAGTGACTCAGTAATGACAAAAACAAAAACCTATCAGCCTTACCATTTGATACCCAAAAAATAAGAAATGCTGAATTCACACAAATGTAAATAATGAATACATGCGACTACAGCTGGCTTGTGAATGTTCTAAATCAGCTACTTCCAACATACTACCATGCACATATGTAACAATGAGAGATTAGTCGACCAGATTCTCTTGAGGGGCTTCACAGTGGATTTAACAAGCTCGATTTTCCACCCACACATCCCTTTAACTGTATTAGTCCTCTAGTGGAGTAATGATTACAGGGCATGCATTACAGGCATTGACATTTCAGCCAGCAGGGAACACTGGAAGATTAACCCGAGCGTAATTGACAAAGATAATTTGAACAACGATAATGAGTTTGTTCAATGGGGGGAGAAGGAGCCTTGGATACCTGGGGGGGTTCTTCTCAGGGGAAGAAGACATTGGAAGTGTGGCTCGCAAATCGAAGATGATCTACTTAGGGGTGCCAGGAGGAAGGAGCACCTTCAACAACGTGGCACATCTAGGTAGCATCACATTACTCTTAGGGCTCCGGTTCTTCAGTCCAGGTCCACCGCCTGACCACAATTAAGTAGCAGCCCCGGCTGAAATATCAACGTAAAACCCAGAGGGATCCTCCAGGATATTGCACATTATCCTATGGGATATAGTCATAGTCATAAAAGATAAAAAAAATAAAATGAGAGAGCAGGCAAAGCTTTTACTGAAAAGTATCGGGTATTACTCTTCCATTTATCCATTTGGCTTTTATCCAAAGGGAAGTAGACAATACGGTATGACAGGATGCAGAAAAAGTCCTGAACCTTTATTTGTTGTTAGGATACTCAGTACCAGGGGTTGACATAAATGACAATAAGGGAAAAAGGACAGGTATGTTCAGTAGCATAATAAAGGATAAGCATATAAAAAGTGTCAAGCAAGTCCAGCTAATGCATTTACATCCAAGTTAGATAATACAAGTGTAAGACAATTAGAGGAAAGCACCTAAAATCTGGAGACCAAGGGACAAACTAAAAAGGTGTGTTTCCGACTATGACAGAATGGTGTAGCTATTCAGCACTTCAGAACATTTTCTGGTTTCTCATTTCAGAACTGAGGAGACAGGAGGTTGAAAAAGCATACCTAGGGTCAATGGCCCCAAAAGGAAGAGACAGTTACCATTTAACAGGGTTTTCAGGATTAAATATTAGGTAAGCAAGAGGTTTGTAAATACGTAGGCGTTTTCTGTTTTCTTGCAATTACACAGGCTGCCCTTATAGAAATAATTATGCAAAGACCTCCTCTATGTATTAGTTGTTAGATATATACTGGTCTATTCATGTCCATGTTGGAAACATAAAAACTGAAAGGGCCCACATATTCCCTTATCTTTAACAGAGTAATGAAAAATAAGAAAAACAGGCATGCAAAAGGAATGGGTTCAGCCTGACTGTAAATAGAATCAGGTCCATCCTCAAAGAGACAGAACACATGCCATTATTATTATTATTATTATTTTATTACTACTACTACTACTACTACTACTACTAGTTTGAATTTTTTTTTTTTTTTTTTTAAAGAAACAATTTACTGATGTG
>JAOVYW010019655.1:9458-20382 GCA_025775045.1 Hiodon tergisus | reverse complement strand
TACTACTACTACTACTACTACTACTACTAGTTTGAATTTTTTTTTTTTTTTTTTTAAAGAAACAATTTACTGATGTGACAAAATGCAGAACAGGTCCTGAAGTTTATTTTTGTTATTATTATGCATAAATTAAATTAATTCAATCCCCATAACTGCTCATCCAAGTCAGGGTCATGGTACGCTGGCACCCAAACCTGACACTGCACCCAACTGAGGCAGGGTACATCCAGGATAGGACACCAGTCAGCGGGGCAAGAGACATACAGACAGACCCAGCCTCAAAGTCACACACAAGGTCAATTTCACATTCGCAAAGCCCTCAAACTCGCAAACCTTTGGATAGAGGGAGGAAGTCAAGCACTTGCAGGACACCCACGTGAACACAAGGAAAAACTTGCAATAGTCGGATTTGGATCCAGGAACCTGACACTGCAAAGCACCAATTTAAAAAAAAAAACCTTAAATTTACTGAAGCAACGCGTTTTAAATAACTTAAAAGAGCAGTTTAAGGTAAATCAAAACATATGCAATACATACAACTACACATTTGACACTCATCATCGTAATATTTTCAAAGGCCACTAATGCAACAACTTTCCATAACCTCATGCATGCACTTCCAAAGAAACGGTAACTGTGAACAACGTGCACCCTGAAAGAGATGAAGGCACCTAACATTCACTTAAGGTGCAGATGCAAATGCAGTCACATAATAGTTAGCATTAATCCAACGCTAAAGCACCGCCCCTGTGCCTTACCTTTTAGGTTTGTCCCTCAAAACTAGCAGGCCCAAAACAAGGAGAAAACCCGCTCCTGATCTCCTGTCCCTCACAGTGTCGAGAGACAGAGGAGACTAGTCAGACACAGAACGGAGAGACTCTCCATGATAATTGTATGCTGAAGCTTATGATGAATACATGGCTACATGAAACAGTCACTTATGTGCACTTAATTCCAGCCATTGCTACTGGTCAGATTAGGGAGTCTCCTGACTGAATTACTACCATGCAACATTGCATTCCAAACATTGACAGTTTTATCCGCTTCTGTCCATCGTTTTATTTTAAAGCCATTTGATTATTGTACAGTGGTCACTGAAAGATTCAAACCAATCTATTTTTCTTAATTCCCAGGTCCATCATAAAAAGCAAACAATTGTCTATATTACAAATAATACAGTGTGTGTGTGTGTGTGTATAATATATATATAGTACTTAAGGTTGGCTTAGTGTTTTTATTTAAATACCTTTCTTTTTTGGCGATAACAGAACACGCCATAAAGCTGAATTACATTGCCTCAATATGCTGTGGTGGGAAGAAATCTGGAGATTCTGTCAATGCAGCTATTCATCACATGAAAGTAAGAAAATACACCACTAATTTGCAGTTAAGGGGGAGAGGCATCATGCACCCAACAGTCCCTTATACTTAAATGGTAAGAACTTCCCACAGGACTAGAAATGGATCTACAATGAATACAATACGAGTGTAATGGAAAATGTTAAACCACTGATGGTATTCTGCAATCTATGTGAGCTATGGATTAAACCACAGGGACATTTCTCAGAAAGTCAAAAATTGTTAAAGCGTCTACCCTGTGAATGGAAAACATGCCTTCACTAATACCGATTTAAAATTAAGGTTTCCTGTTTAAATAATTACGTTGGAACACAAAATCGTGGCTTTACCAAGCAATAGACCTGTGCTTTTTAGAACTTTGTCGTGTATTTACTAAGTAAAACACCGTAAAACGCTCGGAAAGTCCGCCCCTTTAACTGAGCGTGATCACATGAAAACAGTGCGCCGAATTGAAGCGAAGAATCACTTCTGACTCAGCTAAGCTACAGTAATTGGAGAGAGCTGGAGAAAAAAACGAAAGTGGACCCATGTGCTAGGGGGAAACGCAGTTAGGGAACTAACCCAGATACTGTGAATCTGCGCCAGGGATTTAGCCAAGCAAGACCAAATAACTGGTCATTATTTTGCTAGATTGGAGCGTTCCATATGCTATTTTGAACTCATTGTTTGAGTCCAGATAGGTTTCAAAGTAAATCCATTGTATCGTAATTTTGCAGTAAAAATTACCGCTTTACATTTATTTATTTAAGATATCTCCCATTGCATAACAATAGGATACAGTCCTTTAGCTAGCTCTGCAGCTAACCTAATTCTTGGAGCTTGACCAGGCTGATACTGTTTAAATAAATGTACTCTAATTATGAATAAGGGATACGAAAAAACGATGCTGTACCTTACCGTTGAAGAACAAAATATTTTGTTTGCCTTAAAATCGATCACATGTTTGTGTTTAGTACAGTGTTGAATATCTAGCTAGCTGGCTAACGTAATCTGGCATTAATTTGGCTTTGTTTTGGGGAAGCTTGCAGTTAACTCGCCAATAGTACAGTGATCGCAGGAACATAGAGAAAGACACCAATGGACGTAAACCTCCACTCACCGCATTCCAAAGGCTTGAGGGTGAATTAATTTTTAAATAATTTGTAAACAAAAAGCACCTTACCCCATCACTCTTTTCCATATCCCTCTTGAATGATTTGCATTAAAATTACTAACAGTGGCACATTTTTGCGTTGGTTGCGCTGACAGTTTTTGGTGAGGTCACTTAATTTCCCTCTCTCAACAGTGCTTAGCAGCAAAGGGCTCATTTGATGCTAAACACTAGGGAGTCTAGGAAAACCCATTTCCAAAATAAGTGTTCTAAATAATATCCCGATATAAGAAACATTTAAACTCTACCTCCACCACAGTGAGGAAGGGAATGGCAAAAACGAAAGGCGTGACAGCTCAGTACAAGGCATATTAAGTCTGAAAGAAAGCCCGTAAAACGCTCGAGTCTAGCATCATTTCCATTGTAACAACCGACCAGGGGAAACATAGAAAGTTCCCGTTTTTAAACAAACACTGTATACTTACCAAGAAAATGTTTTATTTCATTTGTCAGCGTGAGACGTTGCTCTTATGTCGCTCATAGTTCTTTATCAGCTACACTTTGACCTCACCGTTTATCTTGACTTTTGTGTTGTTTTTTTCAGCCCTCCCCCCAAACGTCGTGACACTTGGTACACTCCTATTTCAAACGTTTCCGAGTCCTACCTTTTCCCATAACCCTCATCATGTTGGATTCCGTATTGATATCTAGTCCTGTTCCCTTGTGTTTGGTGGAGGGTAGAACGAGAATACATTTCCTAAATTGGTGGAAAGTATTTAATTTGCGAATGCTTTGACTACTGTATTGATAAATACACTATTAAATAACAAAGGTAAACTCTAGATGTCAGTACGAATTCAGCCACAGCCGAAATCAACCGTTTCAATTCTGTTTCGCTTTTTGCTTAGTGAGCAGCCAGCATACACAGAATTTGGATAGGCCTACTATAGTTCGATACTTTAAAAAAAAAACGGAGAGTTTCAATGGCGTAATTACTGTTGTGGAATTGAGTATAATCAGTATAAATATTTCGATTGCAGAATTGACAATGCCGTTCCGAATCGACAGTTATTCATCAATATATGGAATCAGACTATTCTAAAGAGTACACCTCAGTTAAAAACAGCGTTATATGAGTATGATGCAGAGATACACATTGATTTAATTTACTATTTAAAATTAAGCATCAAGTCAGGACTGTCATCCAAAGAAAACTTTACTTTTTTTGAAGTCAATGGGTGATTCACTGACTTAAAACCAGCGACATATACGTGAATAGACATATTTTTTAAGAGTTGAGGACAACAGAGAGGATAAAAGGGTTATGGATAATGCCATTGATAAAAACCGTCCAGCAATTTCCAACATCTCCACTTCCCTGTCAGACCTTTATCTAGACTCGAATAGCTATAGGGAAGGCCAAGTCTTAGCAGAACATATTTAAATGATGCCAGCTGAAACCTAAAAAGGGTAATCATGGCTATGGTCTTCATGGACACAGTGATTTTTGACAATATCTCTTGGAAAATGACAAAAACTAAACACAGGAATTTTACCACAAATTTACTTTAAGTTAAGAAATGTAGTTAAGAAAAAGCATCAAAGCAAACTAGGACAAAGTCAATATTTGGATGCATTTAATCATTAATTTATTTGAATATATTTATCTGCACATAACCTGTGTTTATGAATGCCCAATTGCCTGCCTATACCTACATTGTAACTCAACATTGTGCAATTTAATTTAAAACATTTAGAATAGTTAAAACTTATATTTCAATTAATTTAAGAAATAAATGTGAGGATGGTGCTTAGTGAAGACATTATTTAACAGACTTCATCTGGGGTGGAGATTTAATAGCAGGTTTTTGGACAAGGATTTTAAAAATCTAACACTAGGGGGTGATCCAATTCTAGTTTGTGCCTCCGGCCCTCCTTTTAAAAAGGTATCTGAATGACAATAAGCACAGCATCGCAGGTCAGTCAGCCACAACAGAATGTTCTTATTGATTGACTGATGACTTTATTCGGAGTACATCATCTACAATACATCCAAGTACACTGTAAAGTATTGGGCATATTTGTCAATCACCACTAAGGCACCCCTGATGATCTGTAGGGCATCCAAACACATCACGCCACAATATCCTATAAACGACTCGCATTTAAAAGTTCCTCCAATCACTTTACTATACTGTACTATTTCAATTTAATTATTTTATAGCAATTAACTGCTACAAATTACCAAAATTATAAATTAAATATAGAAAATTGATAATGTAAAAACAAGCTGCAGTCATTCACTGCATCTCTGTAGTGAATTTGAATTAAGTTTATTGGGCAGGGAACTGGAGCAACTTGAGTAGAGATTAAATCCCTCTGGAAATAAGTAGGAGAAAGAAACATGTTCTGATTAGCATGCCTGAAGATCATGTGCGGTTTAAAAAACTGTTATCTCCAGTTGTGCCAGAATTAAAGTCACTTAGATGTTACAATAGTAACATATGAATCTGCTATTATTTTACCATGCTTTAACATACTTGTATGCCATAAAAGGTCAAACAAACAGTTTTGAGCTTTAAACTGAGGTATTTGGGTCATTTTCAAAGACCTAAATTTGTCAAAAATGTGACTCCCATGGCATGAAATATCTGTGCTATATTTGCGCTGGAAATAACATGACAATTTGAGAGCTTGGAAGCTACTTCCCAGTGAATGATGATCTATAGGGCGAGGCCCTTTGCTGAAGAGGATGCTGTATGCTGTGTGGTTCTCGTAGACCTATTAGTGTAGGCGTTACTGGTGACATTAACTCCCCAGTAGTTTTCTTTTTGGGAAGCAGCAATTAATTAATTTTCTCCCAATTTAGATATGTAAATTATGTAAATCTTCTCTGGCTATCAGCATGAGCCCTAGCTAACCACAGGGCAACAAGGAAGACACAAGTGGTTCCTCCACAAGCATTAGCGTTTAACATGCAGGCCACTCAGGCACGTCACTCTGCTACCACATCACTCTGCTAGAACTGCTAGCCTATTGGTGCCAGGAAGTCAACAGATGTAACCATTAGCCGAGAACAAACCCCATCGGCTTCTGTGTCCTACCAGTTATACCTGAGACTCCCAGTCACGGTAGGCAAAAGCCACAACCCAGATTCAAACCAACCAATCAGAATCATGGGGCTTAGTCTGCTTTTTTAAAAGCTGAGCCACTCAGGAGCCAGCTGTCATCTGATTTTAAAAATTTTGACCACAACCGGCTGAACATCTCAGCCGGAAGGGAGACATTTAAACATTACACAGAGCGGAACACCATTTGTGCAAACACTAGAGATTAATTTCTTTCTGGTCCATCTAGTCAGAGGAATGACACACAAAGCTTGGATACCTCCCATCAGCAATTAGTCCATCTGGGTGGGGAGCACAACCAAACGTTATCCTCCCTGTCCAGTCAGTGCTGATTATATCTTCAAACACTAGCAGGCAAGTCTTCTGACCCTAAAGTCAAAGTATACTTAATGACTGAATTGTCAATTACAGTTTGTCTCTGTTTTGATGAGCAACAAATAAGAAATTACTAATAACATAGAACTTCATTACAGATTTATATTTTTTCTTCTGTTTCATTTAAAAAAAATTTTTTAGCAAAAGCTCTGACTACATCGTATCCTTAGATTTATATTTATCTATAATCTTAACTTTCACAGTTAGGAATGAGACATCCAAGACAAAACATCTTGAATTAACAAACACAATGGTTCTTTAAAATTTTTGGAAGTGCATGAAATAAAACTCTAAACAGTTCAATAGCAACAAAGAATATTTCTCCAAAGTGTCTCCATGAAAGTGAAATTTAGGACACTTAGAACACTGAATACCAAACAAAGCAATGACCTGAAAACTCACCTTCTGTGAAACTTCAGGACTTAGGAAGGTGGAAGGACTGACAGAGATAGAGGATTGAGGATACACTGAAGTCATGGCAGGGTCTTGGGCAACAGGTGAAGTTGTGCCCCAGGCTTGAGGAACCATTGATGCTTCCAGAGATCTCCTATCCACTGTTTTTTTGTCGGTGCCTCCGGGTATTTTGGATGACCTCTCTATGACAGCAGAGACAAAGTTCTTGCTCTCTGGTCTCCTGTGGACCCCACAGTGTACCCCACTTTGTTTACTGACATTGGCCTTCCAGGCTATACTATCACTGTTGTTTCTGTCAGGGGGGTTCCAATCGTTCATATCTTTGCCTGCAGGAGGCTGGAAAGTGCCTGGGTGAACAAACTCCAAGGGCTTGGCTGGCTGTTCCTTGTTTATACTTGGATTTGGAGCCTGATTCACATGCGATCCCCCAGAAATGGATTTGGATGGAGGGGCTGAGGATAACCTCCCAGCTGATGAGGACTCGTCTCTTCCATTCATTGTGGTGAGGGCGCCCTGGCGCAAGACCCAAATGGGCGACTGAGCAAAATCCCTTTGGTCGTCAAAGTCCAGGTCTGATCTGTCTGCATTCAAGCTGTCCCACTTTCTGAATTCCCCTGCAACCCCTGCCTCATTCCCAATGGAGTTGGAAGAGATCTGAGAACAGTGCTCCGGTGTTCTACCCTCACTGGAAACGGCGACTGCTTCCACGGGGGCACTTAGATTTAAAATCTCAGAGTCCGCATGGACGGTCGGAGCCACATCTCCAGGCAGACTGGGAGAGGATCCTTCCTCCTCTCTGTCCGAGCAGGCAATGTTGGCAGGACACGATGGACCGCTGGCCTTGGAGGCTGACTGCAGTTGGATAAAAAGGAAGGAAGTCTTGACCTGATGATGATCACCCATTTCCTCTACGGGAGGTTAATCTCTCTAAGCGCTACAGGCGAAGGGAGGGGGGTGGTGGGGAGGAGAGTGCACCCACAGAACGCAGAGAGGGGAGGTCCCAGAGTTCATCACTGTTTCTGTCACAGCTGAGCTGAGGAGAAAGGGACACACAGAAACACATTAACATCATCCCCACTGTCTGAAATCATGCTTAGCATTATTCAACTATTAAATAAAACTGATTACGGTAAGCTGTATTTCAATAATGCTGATGGTCCAAGTGCCAATTAAGTTATTTTATGGGCTGATCAGCACAAGCTTTTGAATTTTTTTGGTCATTTTGTTTGGCAATAATTCCTTTGTGTACAGAGGGAATTGTAATTGATCTATTCAACACTGATATTTTCTTGCGTTGTCTGACAAATCTGGTCATAAAATCATTTTGCGCTGATCCTCCTCAGTTCATGATTGTTGAAAAAGGTTTCCTAGTTGAAGTTCCATCTCCTCGCTCATTATTACAAGATGGATTATAGGTATCATGTTGATAGAATATGAGGACAGTTTCAGTGGAAATGCTTTTCCTCCTGATCTCATCCAGCTCTCTCACATGACACAAGGCAGGAAAGTGAAACTAAGAGCAGTCAAGCAGAACTCATAGATAATGTTTTCATGTCAAAGAAGATGTATTTCAGTTACATTTTACAAAAAAAAGATTTGATTAAAATAAAATAAATACCGATTACATGTTAACTTGTTTTCCTGTCGACAATTAAAGTGAGAATTTCCCTTCATCCAGAATCTCTAATACATATCAGGAAGGAAACATGAACCGCAACCAAAATCTTGCAACATTATTGATAAATACACTTATCTTTCTGTAGAATTTGATATTTAGTAAATAGAATTATATTCAGAAAACATGCACCAAATCTCACATATCCATTTAAATGCTAAACTTAAATAAAACCAACATATCCCTAATTCATAATTGTCATTGTTGTCACATGCTACATTCAGTGATGATGCACAACACAAACGTAATTCAGTGCAGGCAGTCAGGTTGTGTTTACTATGCAAGAACAGCTTACTTGGCAGTGGACGGCAGCACTGTTTGGAGGCTGGCTTGGCATGTCACTGTTCTGTGCACCACGCTTTAGGCCACAAAGTGTCTAGCTCAGCAAAACAGCACCACTGTGCATGGCAGCAGGCCAACTCAATCTCCTACATTATTACTCTGGAGCCGGAGCTTAGGGACAACGCTTAATACCAGACTGAAGTGGGATCTGTTTAATTCAGTGGTCAATCAGCGTGACCTACATATTGAATCACAACGAGCAACTCTTTTGTAAAGAACACACAGAAGGCTTAATGGATGGTTTGGTCCTCGTGATATTGTTGTGCATTAAATCCCAATGCATGTTAAAGAAGGTGATGACAGAGTTGATAGAGATGGGTTACTAATACCAATTTTAACCAGCCAAATGTATGCAGAGTATCCTGCAGGCTTCCAGACTTTCATTCTCAAGAAAGTTGTGTTTGGCCACTGTGTTAACATTTTCCATGAATTTTTAACCAGTCCCTATTTATGTGAATCCTCTGTCTTTCTAATATCTCCCAGTAACGGTACATTAGATTTAAAGATTTAAATACATACATATACTGAATTATCACGCATGTGCTACAAATATTTTTCACAGCTAAAGAAACTAAATAGTTTAACACATTAATAGCACTGCCAACATGTTTAATTTTTTTCCCCATTATTTTTGGTCTCTCAGGTTTAATAAGGGGTTGCTTATGGACAGGAACTGTGAAGTCCTGCCCCAGATTCTCAACGCGATTAAAGTCTGGACCTTCAATGGGCCACTCAAGGACTCCTGTTCATACATTTAATATTATTCATGGGCCTTGTACTTTGGGTCAATATCCCACTGAGAGGTGAATTTTCCTCAAAGTTCTAGGTTTTAAGCAGACTAAAGCGATATTTGCTCCATCCATTTTCCTCTCTATTCTGACAAATTTCCCCATTCCCGCTGATGAAGAGCAGTCTCAGAAAAATTCTTAACTGAAGAATTGGTGTTGACTGGGTGGTGTGCTGTGTTGGGTTTGTGCCAAAACATTTTACGTATACTTTATTCCAGAAAATGTTGTCTTGTTTGTCTAGAAAACTTTTTCTATTTGTTTGTCATTTAATTGTAATTCCTTTTGCACGTTATATTCTGTTTTATCTTCTCAGAAATCTTAGACATTGCCACTCTGCCAGGTTATCTGGGTTGCTGTTGACCCATTTGAATTTTCTCCTATATCAGCTATTTAACTCTAAGACCCCAGCCAGTTTCTCATTACGTGGAGGCAGTACGATACACCTTCCCCTTAATGTTTAAATTTAGTATGGGCAAAACCATATTCCGTTGTGCCTTTCTATAATTATATCCCTGAGTTGTTTTTTTTGTTTTAATGAAGCTTTGCTGGATCAGCTTCAGTGCCCTCTACTTACTTGACTTTCATCGAAACCCATAAAAACAACAGAGCTGACGGCTGCTTTTGCATTGTCTAGGCTATTGATGTGGGGTGTGTGGCCATGAATGAGCAAAGATAACATAATTTGCACCAATGAAAAGGACCACCCTCTGCTGAACAAATTATGCTCGTTCTCATTGCAAGGTCAAACATTTTATATATATATATATATATATACAATTTTGATTTTTTAATTTATTATTTATGTTTATATAGGATTGTAACCCCCCCACACACGTACGTATATATATATACGTACGTGTGTGGGGGGTTACAATCCTATATAAACATAAATAATAAATTAAAAAATCAAAATTGTACATAGTGTACATCTAATGTAAAATACCCAACTATAACCCATAAATAATAACAAAAAGTTAAAAGACAAATCTGTTTTTTTAAGAGATCGCGATATTGGCAGCAGATATGTGATGATTAAGGATAGAATGGAAGTGGTCCTAAACCATGAACACACATCCGTACGACGCGAGTCGTGTTCTGCAGATACAACGAAGTACGCGGTGGTGCCACGAATGGGCAGCCAACCAGACCTTTACGGGGAAAATAAAAGCAGAGTGGGGAGTGTTTTCACAATCCTGCCTAAAGCCTGTGGCTTGATACCAACAGAGGGTTTTTTGTCAAAAACAACATGTTCTTTATAAGAGTTCTCGATGTTGAGTTGGAAAATTTCAGTCAATCAGATTGGCAAATGATTTCATCCATTGCTGTGATGTGTGCATTCAAGTTCATAAAAGCTGTCACTATATGGTTAGAAATAAATAATTGTTAAATGAATGTCCATATGTAAAAACATTTTCATAATATAAAAACAAAAACAAATGGTACGATGGTACATCGTAAAGCCCATCATTTTTAACCACGGTAATATTCACATAGTCATACAAACGCACATACAGCAGTTATTTATATACTCCCACTACAACTTTTCTAATTCTTCTTTTTCTAATTGTTGTCATCCATTTATCAATAATGACGCTATGTAAATAGTGAACAAAGGTGAAACGATGCCATTTCCTTAATGTAAATTGTGAAACCATTTGAGGCCCTAAGGACAACCGTTCACAAAATAAAAATGTTGTCAGATGAAAACATCGTCTATATAACACACACACACACACACACACACACACACACA
>JAOVYW010019646.1:1280-33956 GCA_025775045.1 Hiodon tergisus | reverse complement strand
TTTTGCAGAGAATCGTTCTTATGTTGGAAATAAAAGCGTCATTGTTGCCTCTGATTGGAAACGCACTCACTTCTAAGGGCGTGCTTTTAGGGAACCAGGGGGACTCTCACAACATTGCCATTCACTTTCAGTGGTGCCCTGGGCAAGCCCCATAAAGCCCTAATGAGCTGCTTACAATTTCTGGCCCTGCTTGCACTTGACTACTAGAACTAAACTTTGTTTTCTCTTCATTATTATTCAGTGAACTTTAAGGCTTGCGGGGGCATTACTTATTCATACGGTTATATTTATTCATTAGTTTCAGAGTGTAATTTGAGAATGATCTGAGCATGCAAATAAAACACTCCTTCATTTAGTATTTTTATTAAACATTTACCGTTGGATCTGCCTTGACATGCCTAAGCTGATTAAACCATTTAAATCTCATTCATATACTGAAGGTTCAAGAAAAAGTTTTTGCTTTTAGAACGGACTATTTCTGATTCGAGATCAGTGGGACACAATGCTTGTCCTATGATTGGGTACACGCAGCAGCGAATTAAGTTACTAATTCTGGATTTTTTTGTGTATTCCAAGACAGAGATTGCCAAGTCTGCTAGGTCCTTTGGCTGAGCCTGTTGTGCAGGGAGTGCACATGCACTGTAGCCAGATTGTTAGGTCTTCCCCACATGGCCAGAAAGCTCTGTTTAGGGTTCTATTGAGTTCAGTCCCTGGACTTCAGTACAGCTCCTTGTCTGTGTTCTGCTGTTGAGCCTAGCAGAGCAAAGGGGGGGATTGGTGAGCGGAAATCTTTTTCCTCCATAGCAAATGTGGTGTTTAATAAAGGAAAATGGCAAATGGCAAATACCTTGTGTTTTCACTTAGGGTGCACTGTCAATCTTCCCTGGACTGGTGGAAGAAGCTAGTGCCTGTGTTTAAGAAAGAGATCCCTGCATCCCTGCATACTGCTTAAGAAGAATCTTTATTTTGATGTTACCTTGGAGCAGGGTACTTAACCTGAATTGTTTCAGTTCACAATGGTATAAAGGAATGCAGTGTGTGGGAAATAATTCATAATATATTACTTTTTTTTGCATTATCAGTAGAGCACATTGAATTTTACGACAGTTTGGAAATAGTGATTTCTGAATGATGGGATCAAAATTGGAACATACTGTTTTTTGTTCATAAAACAAAAAGTGAATCTTTAAAGTTTTGTGTGAATTGCTGTTGGTTAATGATGACATTGAGATGTAAGCAAAGAAAAGTGCACTGAGCATACCAAAACCTGAAATAAATTAGAAATAAATAAATTACTCTGAACCGATACTTATATTCTCTATACCATATTCTGTATTGTAAAGTTTTAGCGTAATCATAGTTCATCAACTGTCTACATCCTGTCTGATTTAAAACCTTTTTGGCCTAATATACTCAATAATTTATCTAGGGTTGTTGAAATTAGAATTCCTTTATCTCCTCTCCTCTTTGGCTACCCGGTGGCCTTCCAACCAATTCAGTCTTACCCCTACTTATTTCAGTAACCCTTAGTTAAAAAGGTAATATCCTTTAAATGGAAAGACAGAACCAATATCTACATTCTGCAATGGGCCTAATATATTGACTGATTACTTCTCTTTAGAAGAACCTACTGCCTACTCAAAGACAATATTGACTCATACTGATCATACTCAAGGGCTGATCCCTCCAATTCAAATATTGGCCATAACCAAAGCCAATCATTCCGTATGGGCCCCTTAACCCCTTTAACCTCTCAAGATTCTCAGTTCTATAACTGAACCCCCACTACTTTCCCTCCTACAGTTCCCCTTTTAATTGGATTTTTCTTCTAAAACAATCAATTGCCTCTTCTTCAGCAACGCCCCCTCTAAGCCGCCTACCAAACATCCTTACTGTCTTCCCTTTTGTTACCCCTGCCCCACATGCACTTTTGTACTGCCCTGCAACTGGTAAATCCTGATCTCCTTGTTGTCAGCTGTATTCAGCCTATCTTTGTAAGTTAATGTTTCCTTAAAAAAAGAAGTTTTTAAACTGTTGCTATTACTCTTGCCTTTATCATCGTCCTCTCGATCATCCCCATTTATTCTCTGCTTACTGTTCTTCATTGTACATAAATGTAATGAAGTTACAAAGTTGTTGATTTCAAAACCCATTACATAATGAGCAGATTAGTATTCTACATTTTCCTTTAGGGCCTGCTGTTTGACGTTCTCTGGTTTTCACATTCTCCGCTGCCTGGTGAATGTAAAAGCAAGTTTGATCTGTGATAGTAATTCCATCGGAACAGAGGGCTTGAGTCGCACAACAAGCATCTTTCGATGACTTTTCGGGATCAAAGCATTTTAATTAACCAGCATGCTGATGTGCTGCTGAGTTCTTTGCAGTGCTTCTATTTGCAGTTTTTTCCCCCCAAGTCCATTTGGTCATTGCAGAACGGCGGACAGTAAGTGCAGGCTGAAATGGCAGGGTTTTAGAGTGTGCACTCTCCTCTATAAGCGTTAACTGCTGTTTTATTAGATGGAGATATCGTGCCCATTTTCTCCTTAATGGTGTACCCAGCCCGCAAAATAAGTATTTATCATTATTCTGCACCATTATATGAAATATGTTGCCTGACAAAAATTGTGCTATCGATCCTCTGGATATTTATGGCCTTTGTCAAAGACAATTTATTAGTTTTCCATTGCAGGTCCATTTGGAAATCCATTTCCAAAGTGTGTGGTTTCCTGCCAGGATTCCATGACTTTGTCAAGAGTAGGTCAAGCTAATGAAAGGTCTTCACCATAAGAACCATGGGAAATTTGAAAAGTAATTCAGGAACAGAATAAAGGAGTCTCCATGATTTGGAAAGCTTGATCTTGGGAGATTTGGCATACCGTAATCAGCCTTCACAGATTCTTTGAGTCCGTTCGTAATTTTTGTTTATTTTTATTTTTCATTTAATTTGTTTTTACTTAAATAACCGAACAATTTAGTTGGCTTGCTGCCCGGCATCAGTCAATACCGACAAAATTATATCTCCTGGAATGGTTGCTCTCGGTGCCAGATTCAGAACCAGGATAAATCGGGTGTGGCAAGCTCCACAATTCAATGGTGGGTTTTCCACCCTCGATTCGGATGTTGTTGGCGGGGCCATGAAACGTGAGTTCTGCGTTTATCGGGGGAAGGATGATGACGTCGTACGAGCCTTTCAGTAATGCAAATGACCTTCACTGCTAGTGATCCTGGAAAAATCAATCACTCTCAAAGCAAGCATCGGGGGAACAGAACAACCTCGATATTATGGCAATCCCTAAGAGTTCATCAAGTTGCGTAACACGACCAACTGGACCACGTCACTGCTAAGAGGAGCTTGAGACGAGGCAAACCGGTTAGAGATCCTGAGCTGCTCGACTCTCCTTGACATCCCGTTACATCGGACTGCAAAGAAAAAGGACGTTGAAGTGATTGCGGACTCGATAATTTGTGATTTGGAACTTAACTATGAAAAGGGTGAGGCCAAGCAAGTGCACTGTTGTCAAAGCATTATGCACTGTTGTTGCTCATGCTGGGGTAAAGGATTTTCGGTTTTTACAATCCAAGGTTGTAAAAGAGCACTTTAGTACTTTAATTGATGTACTCCAACTGAGTGAGAAGACGTAGCGATGAAATGTGCAGTTCCAGAGTGTAAGTAAATATGCCTGTCATCTACCTTCTCCCACTGTAGCCGGTAATGACAGAGCATATATATCTGCCTGACATCTAGCCTCTCCCTCTGCAGTGGGTAACGATGGCAGTGATCTCGATCACGGAAGAGGAAAACCATAATTGCTAGTCATTGTAAGTGTTCGGTCACAAGATTTAGAGGTGTAGGTTTTAGTCATTTGTTACACATCCCTGTCCCCTCCATCAAACCACATGCTCCGCGTATTTTACGCCTGGTTTTATGTAATGCTAGATCTCTGCTCCACGTCAGTGAATCAGTCCTGGATTATAGCATTGATATTTTGTCTTTTACTGAAACGTGGCACGGAGTGGATGACAATGTTTCTCAGATCAAGGCTTTTCCTCTGAATGGTTCTTCCCTTCAGAGGACCCCCCTTACCGGGCCAGAACGTGGACTTTCCATTTTCTTCCACACTGAATGTAAAATTCAACTATAAACCTTGAACCGGTATTCATATTTTTAATTCCTAATGCTAGTTATCACCTATTCTGTATTGCAGTTATATATTATCCACCTGGGTCTAATTAATCTTTTTTCACTGAATTCTGTGATTTTTTTTATTATTATCAGGGCTGTCTGTTAATGATGAAGGGTTCTTTTATTGGGTAACTTTAATATCCGTGTGGATGTTGATTATAATTCTAATGAATCAGAATTTTTGAAGTTATTAGATTCTTTAAATTATGTTCTGCACATAGAGATCCTACTCATAATGATGGTCATACTTTCACTACACTACTCTCTGTAAAAAATCAGGCTTGTACAATTAAAACTCAGGTAGTTAACTCATCAATAGTTACTAAATTTTGTCAGGCTTTTATTTTATTGCCAATTGTAAATGAGATGATTGGCACCTTTAGCACCTCCATGATTAACATTTTTGGTAGTTTAATTGTAAACTAAAATGTGATATGTGTCATAAATTGGAACACTGATTGCAGAATTCCAAACTACCTATTAATTATCTTGCTTGAAAAAGCTGCCAAGTTAAATATAAGAATGTCTTGTCCCAGGCCAAATCCTTATACTTTTCAAACCTCCTTTTTTGTGTCTATTGATAAATATAACTTCTATTACATCTACCTTTTATATTAGTTTTATTTTTAGTTGCTCTGACTTTTTAACATTCTTTAAATATAAATTACGGACTTTTCTTCCTACTTAATTAATTATACCTTATAAAGTTATGATGGATGCTTTCTCATTTGCGAGAGTTGGCCTTGTTAGTTAGACGTATGGGACCAGCCAATTATACCCTTGATCCTATTTCTGCTAAATTATTAAAATATGCATTTGGCGTTGCAAATACAAGCATTTTAACAATTATAAATGAACCACTTCCATCCTGGTTCCCCTTGCATTGAAGGTTGCAGCGGTGAGACCGCTGCTAAAAACTTCATTTAATAACATTAGGGTAATTTTCTATCTTTTTAGCCAAGGTCTTGAAGAAAGTTGTTACCACAACTTGTATATGTTGCTTGAATACTCTTGCAAGCAACATATGCAACCTTTTTATTGGTCATATAAATATTTTCCAACATAAAATCAATGTCACCTTCCAATAATAAATTTGTGTTTCAGTCTTTTAAAATAAAATATCAAACAGAACAAAATTTCAATGTACCATTGGTCATTCAGAAATACGAGATAATTGGTCAGCGGTCTGAATATTTTGGCAAGGCACTGTACATGAAATAGATCTTAGCTGCCTTTGAAGCAAGAAATGTAGGGTTCATTTTGATCGTGTTCTGTCATTTGAGGCCAATATTTGGGAAAACTACAACGGCATCTTTTTATCATTCAAGAATTATAACTAAACTAAAACAATCGACTATTTTGATCATTACTTTGAGGATGTGTTTATGAGTTGTATATATGTGATGAGTTGTACCGTAAAGTAGTTGAATAGTCTCACTCCTAATACATACCTACTTTTGGGCAACCCTTTATTGAAATATATACAAGCTGCAAGTAGCTTGCAATACATTAACATTATTAGATAATGTAACTGAAATTGCAATCGGTTACCATAACAAACATAGACTGATCAAAATGTTCCGTGCAATGAATCCCTTTGTGAAAGATACAGGCAGTAACAGATGAAGAAGTTACGGAACATGTTGACTGTAATCAGTGGGATACTTTGGGATTCGACTAGGCACCGGCTCTCATAGCTGATGTTTTCACGTCTGTGTGGTGTATTGGTGCTTTGTTGCTAAAGCAGACAGTTGTTGAAATGCATCCTAAGGGTTCGGGTTATACATTCTGCTTGAAAAAGGGAGCTCTCATTACAGCGTGTAGATACTATTAAGCCTTTTGATACATTCATTTTTATTTTTTTGTAAACCTTTATATGTGGTGCAGTCTGCAGTGAGGTCCAATTGTGCCAAACAAGGAGGAGGAGGAAGAGAAGGAGGAGCAGAGTGAACATAGACAGTAGGATCACATGGACTGTATTTCTGGATTCAGGTCATTTTCCGATTGCGACTGGTGGAGCCCCAGCAGTGGCGCATGATTGGCAGAGTGGTAACCAGTGTCTCCTGACGGCTTTCCAGGCGCCTGCAGGCTGGCAGTGCCGTGCCTTGACACTGATCGCTGCTGAACCTCTCATGCAGGTTGTGTAGCCTGTAGAGTGGTAATGAGACGGGTGGCTGGAGGGTGACTAGGATTGGAGGAGACTAGTCGTACTTCTTCACCCCCCCGGGATGTGGAGACGGGATTTATAGCAACAAGCCAAGATGCATTTACGTAATTGGCCCTTCCAAATTGGGGAGAAAACATAAGTAATTGGCAATTCCAAATAAATATAGTAAATGATTGTAACTTAGCAATGGATGGGTCATAGGTGCCTCCTAGTAAATAAGAATTTTCCTTATTCTGTTTAATGAGCTGAACCTATCTACTAGTTTAGTAAAGGCAGAAGCAAATGCTGAACAGTCATTTGAAATATTTTTCGCGAAAAAGCAACTGATCAAAAATCTGTTTATTTACAGAGATGATCAAAAAAACCTTAAAACGCATGCCGTGTGCATTACTAGTTTAACGCTTCATTGATGTAGATATTACTTATTGTATTATGATCTAAAGCCGATTACATTAGTGATCATCAGGGGCCCTGTTGTTCTGAGAAAAAAATGCATTGCCATGTCAGAGACCTTGAAATGGAATCGGGGAGTAGCTTTTATTAAGTCGATGCTGAGCTAAGAGCAGCCAATGTTTATTTGAAGAGGCCCCAAAAGCCAGATCTGTAATACAAGCGCCAAGGCAGCATGGGATCTAGCCCCGCTGTTTATACTGTTTGTCACATAATTGGTCTTGTATGTACGGCCAGGTCCCCGAGGAGAAGGTGGGATACAATGAGTAACCATGGATACCGTGGCTCGGCCTACCTGGTAATCACAGTTGGACGTTTGTTCGCCCGGTCATTTAATTAGGTAGCTTATAAGTAGATGAAGGCTTTTTGCTCGGTTGTTGGTTGAATTGGGCTTTCAATGCGAGGCCGTCATCACCAAGGGCAAGCCCCTGGAGAGCAGCTGCCAGGAACTTAAACAAGAGCACATGGTCAGTTGACTCCCAACCAGAGGTCCTTTTGTTGGTGTAATTTACTGAACAAGGGCAAACTCAATCTGCCTTGGCAGTTGGCGAATCTTCTCTCAGCACCTAACCTGCTTGTCGTGATGTCACTGTACTACATGCCTTTATAGTTGTTGTAAATGTCTTTAGCATACCCAAACCAACATTAATTGATCATGGTAATGCACAGCAAGCCTTTTTGTGGGTGAAAAATGTGTACATTTTTATTTTATTTTAATTTAAAAAAAACAACTCATTTTATGAAACATGCGTTGTGAAGCAAAATTAATGTATTTTGCATAAGAAGCTACCTCATTAAGGCATATTATAGAGACCATACAGAGAAGTCATTTGTAGACAAGCCATTTTTACTATGTACTAATTGTAATTATAGACTTAGATACAGGAATTATGTGCTAACGTTGAAATAACAACTTGAGAAGGTGGCTCTGCTGGATATGTCAGCAATCAACCCCGGGAGTAAAAATAGACAATCCTTATCAAATTACACTTTATACTCCTGATACATTAAATGCAGTGAAAAAATAAATCACAATTGATATGATTTAATTAGCAGTGAAGAGTAAGTATGACAGAAAAATAGGATTGTCAAAAATTTTACATTTGTGTATTAATTCTATTGTGTTGGTTTCTGATTAATGAGGTGTGATAACTACATATTAACAGTGATATTAGAACACTCTTCATCCAAAGATGCCCCAATATCACTGTCAGATTTGATTTATACCATGTTTAGCAAGGTCTTTTATTGAAAATCCTAGATAATGGAACAGGCATTACGAAGGGATAAAACACTTTTGATGGCTTTGTTCAGTGATATTACTAATGCACTGTACTTTCCTGCATGTGGCCGAGCCTATGCTAATCACATATTGGAGGGCTGTGGTGGCTTCACTTTTCTGTCAAGATGGTGAATGGAGGCACAGGTCTTTGAACTCAGAAAATTGATTGAATTAGAAGCATTTCACCCCCCCATCTATATTTCAGTCTATTTCATAATCCAGTTTATGAAACATATTTTCAGTAAAGTTGCTTAAAATATATATCTCCTGACAATTTCAAACTGTAATAAGTATTTTGAGCTTTTATCTCTTTATTTACTTTTATGTTGAAATTGGTCTTATTTTCCACGAACACATGTATATTTTCGGTAATAATGTAGCAATACATATAGCCACTACATTTTCTACAATATACAGTATAAGTAGTTTGTGTTCCAGAGCTGTCTCTGTTCCAATGGTGTCTTTGCCATTACAACGTCCGCAATACTTTTGTCATGAACGAGTTTAGACTAGGCTCACGCGTCCTTATTCTGCGTTATAATCATGCTTTCCGTGCAGTTACACAGTGGCTACGTAGGCCAATAGGAGATATTGTTTAGGTGTGAAGAGTGGATGTCTAAGGTAGACAAGTGAATCGCCTACGCTCTAAAACCACTTTGTTCTGCTAGATTCTTCCTCAGCAAACCTCAGTTAATCTGTTGGCCAACAATGCAAATCCTGGAACTCTTTCCACAAATTATTCTAAGTCTTATACACCCTTTAGGGGAAAATTCAATCAATACATGATCATTATATGACTTCAAGTTCAGCTGGAACACAGCTCATCTCAGTGATCGCAGGCCGCTGCTGAACAGCACTGCTGCCCCCTCATATTTGAAGACATTTATTTTGTATAAAGAATAGTGTGGTTTGTTCCCATTCATTCAGCTGCGCAATAAAGACAGTTCTCTCTCCATTATGTCCAGCAAGCTGGAGTGTGTGCTGCCATACGATTGGCATTTTGGAGATCTAAAACCCAAAGCATTGGCACAGAATGGAAGGCCATCATCAGGTTATTAGGTGACCGACCGTCTGAGACATCTGGAAGACTTTGTAACTTTGTTGGGACAGCTTACTTTGGTTTGGACTTTTCAGTCGAGTGAAAATGCTTTTAAAGATGGTTTTGGTCCTTCTCAGCTCATCAAAGATGCCTTTAAAGACTTCAGGCTTACTTATGCAGCACAATGGCCCAGTCAAGGATTAAACAGCACTGTTCTACCTACACCGACACAGAAAGCAAACTGACGCATAACAGTTTTTTAAAATCAATCTGTGAAACCTTAGAACTATTTAACACTAGGAAATAAGAGATGGATCTCACAATTAAGTGGTGGCCTAAATCTAGGTAGAAGTTTCCGTAATAATTTTTTGTTTGTTTGATGCTTGTTATTGAATGTCTCGTGCTCATTATCATGACTGTTCTTTTCCTTTGCATGCTGTTAATAGTATCGTAACATTGAATTTGCATGTTGTGTTTAGGGTCATACAGTATGTCTCTTTTTGTCCCATTCCTGCTTGAGCAATGAGCGTGTTGAAATGAAACTATGGCATTGAATCCTGGGCCCCTGTTTCCAAACAAACCCACTGTTCAAGCAAATCGTCAGTGTAATGTTAAGCAAATTCAGTTCCTGCTGTTGGTCATTTGATGGTTCATGTTCTTGCATGTTATGTGTTGTCTTCTTTCTGTGTTGCCTCGAATTGTGCGTTTTGTTTTATTTTTCCTTCTGTTGTCTCTTTTTTTGGTCCACAGGTCTCACTCTGCATTGCTCATCCACCTCCTCTACCCCTTTTGAACAGTCCCCCTCTCCTCCCCTTTCCATTGAGGCCAATGAGATTCAGAGAAGGTTGCTAGGTTACTGTGTGGCTCAGCCAACCCAGAAGTCTGACTCTGAAGAGGAGTTTACCCATAACTCATTCTTAGTTAAAACAGGCTCTGGGAACCTCTGTGCTACTACCACTGAGACTGCTGACGGTGAGTTGGTCCTCAAAATGTTGTTGCTTACTGGAAGTCTGTTGGGTTACTTGTTGTCATATTGTGTTACTCATGGAATTGTGTCAGGTATATTTCCCCCCTTCCCCTCTTGGGTCAGTCTATTGGGTAAATAGTAGAGAGAAATGGTAGTCTTGTTACCTTTTACATTGACCCCAGAGGTTCCAGTGAACATTGGTTCAGGAGATGTCTTGAGGGAGAGAAATAGAGAGAAAACTTGCGTGAAGTTGAGGAACATAGTCAGAATACACTTCATTTAATTACTTTTAGTTAACGTGGAGTCTTACTCATTTGTAAATTAATCTAAAACCATATTAATCAGTTTATTGACAGCTAAATTAATTTGGATTGTCCAGGCATTTATATTTATCAAGCAATGTCTTATTTTTCATTAAATGTTTCTTCGTATGCTGTACTGGATAGCATATACTGCTATTATGGGATTTTCTGATGGGGAATGGAGATCCCGTCTGATCCCACTGTAGTTTATAGAAAGTGTTCAGCGGATTAGTAGTCTTGCTGACAACTTCTCAGTTCAAAAGAAGATCAAATTGTCTCTGGTTGTGGTTACAGAGCAGTTGCATTTGCAGTTTCCTGATTGTGTATGGTAAATCACTCTCTCAATCAGGGGTGGCCGATGAAAGGCTAAGATATTTGTTATTCCAGATGTCAGTGCACTGATTTTAATCGCAAGGGTTACACTTGGAATTGCAATAGTTGCTGTTATTGAACTGATCTGCAGAAAAATCTATAGCTGCTGCAGTGGAGTGTTAACTGCGCTCTTGTTTTATTAATGGTGTCAATTGAACAATGTATGGTACTCTCTGTGTCCTGAGCCAGCCAGTCAGAAACAAATTGGCCTGAAAGCAAAACCGTGATTTGGAAGGGGTTCCGTCTATCAAAACTAGTCCAATGGTTGCGAATATGGGCCTTTCCTTTACAAAAGGATTGGGATTTCATAGTGAGTTTCAATCTTCATGGAAAAATCCTGGGAGATTCCAGTGTCAGTTCACATCCCTACAGATAGGATTAAGTACATTTAAAGACCTGAATGAGGGTATACATGCAAGATTCAATTCCGGGAAGGCTGTTTTGGTTGACATAGATTTATACAAAATCTTTAATACTGTTGAAACATGAAAAAGAGTCGTCAGAAGGGCATGGGCAAAAATTTGAAAGAAAATAAGCCTACTTTCAAAGCTCTCTGTGAGTTGTTTCAAAACTTTTCGATAAATAAAAATGGCAACCAACGTGTCTAGTTACTGACTTAGCCTGATACACAATGTAGTTACACATCATCTGAAAAGGCTGTGCACATTTTTCCCGCAATGGGAAGATTGTATGGATAAAAAAGCGAGGACTGTGTGTGCTTACAAATAGGTTGAATTCATGTGGAAATAGCAAAAATTTATTAGAATTGTTTTTGTCTGATGTCGCTATTTTGTTAAGAAAAACAATTTAACTATACAACAGTTAAGAAGTCCGTGCTGGACGCATAAACACTCCCCTTTTCACAGAAAACCAGGGACTTACCCTTTATTGAATTAATGTCCCATTCTGGTGGTTTTATTTATTTCATTATTTATTTGTGTATTTTTATGCATGTTAGACATATGAGGCCATCATGTAGGTAATTAATTGTACGCGACAACCTAATTATCCACCGGTTGAAATTTAGTGAAACTGAACTGCATTAAAAGATTAGAGAATGGTTATTGCATGAGTTATATTCTCAAACTAAATCCTCTTTAATTCTAAAGTGACATATTGGATACCCCACGGTGGCACAGGGGCATTAAAGGGGGAAACCCACTGAGGACATCCTTTTCTTCTGGGGATTTGTGACAAAGGGCCCCGATTAACAAAGAAATATAGGCTTCCTTCGGGGCATCATTCTGGCATAGTGGGGAGCTGTGGATTTCTGCAAAATCTCTGGTCTTACCATAAATGCAACAGCGGAGTGCAATAACTTGTCAGGTTGTAGTAAAACGTAATTTCTCTTTAAGCATTGCTGCCTGCCTCTGACCTTGTTACTAGCCAATGTAATAGTAAATTAAACTAAGAAGAATGGTGCAGTGAGTAGCCACTAAGAGATAAATTCACATACTATTGTCTTGTACACAGGACATGCAACGTGCCAATGCTCAATATGGAACCTCTTAAAAACAACAAATATCTTTTTTTGACGCAGCCGGCACTAAGGAATCCATTATGTTCCAAGTGATACGATTCAATTGCTTCCTGTTTCGTTGTATTTTTTTGCCATTTGCAAACCAACAGGATGGGACTGTTTGAACCTCAGGTGAGTGTCACTGTTTCTTTTAGTAAAGAAATATTGTCCCCATTTATTACCTGAACAGTTCAGGAGGGGATTAAGCTTCTCCGCAAAGGTATGGCCAAGCTGCTTGTACAACATTTTTATTTTCTAGCTAGGCTTTCTGTAACTACTAGAATTCCATTAGCCACAGGGTTTTATGTGGTATTGTTGACGAGAAAATGGTTTTCACAGTGATGTCCACATCACTTGAAACATCACTGTGCTATCACTCTGAAGATTCAGTACGGCCCCTGTCCGTTTAAAAGATGCCTTGTTCTACAGTAATTGAAAGTATACCGGGAAAACCTTTATTTATATGCTGCTTCATAAGTTTAACCTCGCTGAAATAAGTTCATAAATCTGCCATCTCCAATTTTGAGTGGTCTTCTTACTTGGCACATTGGAGACAGCCTGACACTCATTTTTAAGCATACCAGTAAAGTAATGTCCTGGCTATTTTTTTCATCTGCACACTGGGCACATACAAGCAGGATCAATTACATGTTTTTGGTTCTACAACAAAAATTGTTTTTGACAGAAAGAGTCTCTTTACCCCGTAATATAAGGTCGAATTGCTCAGTTATTTAATCTGAATTTGCTGTGAGCTCTTCTGTTAACTCTGTGGATGTTCTTTCTTCCAAAGAAAAAAGGGCTCTCACAACAACACACTTTAATATTTCCCCCAATTTCCCCTAATCTTATAAGAACTCTGAGAAAATCTGCAGTTTGTTTTGATGCAGATTTCATATTGATGCAAACCTCAATCTGAAATAAATTACGTTGATTGCTGTTTCACATATAGTGGGAATGTAGGGTAAACACTGCATCAGGAAGCACCGTATCCCCCCCCCCCCCCATATTTTCTGGTTCAGTTGTAAATGCTGCTCAGACAATCTCTAACGGTGCCCACCATTTCTCCATCTTTCATTCGATACCTTCTCTTGTCTAGTTCAGCCTGAAGCTCATAATGGTGACCCATAATTTAAATCCAATGTTAACTCGGTTGATTTAAAAACCGCAAATCCCCTTTACAATCTATGTTTTGAGGAAAACATCAGACACGTGCAGCCAGTGCAATTTTTTGCTTTCCACTAACTCGCCGATTACATAAGAATCGTGGCAAAAACCATATTCTACACTGTACAAAATCAAATGAACTACGCTTAAAAATCACTGGTACAGATGTTTAACAGAGCAAATTTTTAGCTGCCGTCTCTAGATACACACTGAATTGCTAATTTCTTATGGAAATAGCTGCATTGTATTCACCTATTTTTGTTTGTGTGTGGGTCGTCTCTTAGTTTATCAAACATTTGATTTGTGCTAGAAAATAATGAATAATGATCATAATAAAATAATGAATAATAAGATATCTATGTATTTGCCTTGTTTATTTGAACCAAGGTGTGCCTGTAGTTATTGGTGCACTGGAAATTACAGTGGTTCGGAGGGAACTTTGCAAACACGAGGTAATGGCAGAATGCAGTGGTTTCCAATAAGGTGTTCCAAGGGAGAGATCTCTCATTAAAGGGTTAATGATTTCCATTAATCCATTTTAAAGAAACATCCAATTAAAAAAAGGTATACATTTTGACAAAAAGTCATACCTCTTTCTCATGTCTAATTTAAGTGTTGGCGCGTTGCTTTGCGTGGTTTGTTTTTTCAGCCTTTTCGTTCCGATGGGGAGGGGTTAAATGGTTTTAAATGCAAGATTGCGGGGGGAAAAAACGCGTTATAATAATGCTTCATACTACTTTTACTGTGAAGTTTACAACAAAGTCTGGCTTTTTTCTGTTAAAACACTATTTTATTTTCTTGTTTGAGTGTTAAGTAGCATCATGTCTTTCTGGCGTAAATTTCCATAGTTGTCATTTATAGTGCTTGTATGCCCGGTGTGTAGATAGTCTTGAGAAATGGGTATTATAAAACTATTTTGATAACAATATGCGCTATTTAGATAAGCAAATTGTTGTTCATTGTTACTAAGAAGAAATATATTGATTGGCAACAGGTGTAATAAAATGTCGAAGCAATAATAATGGGACAAAACAGATAAAATGTAATTTAAGCTTGTGCGCAGAAATACAAACCTTTGGATACAAACCTAATCTCCACTAGGAATATTGGTATGCCTCGTGTTTGCTATGGCTGTAAAACACTTTCAAGGTTTATTGGGGCCCCCATAAAAAAAAAAAAAAAAAAAAAAAAAAAAAAAACATCCATTGCATTTTGAAATCAAACTCCACAGGGCATGCAACTTGTTATTCCCTTTAGCTATTCAGGGGGATGGCTGTGAGAACTTATTTATTTTCCTCTGCCTGATTTCTTTCACAAGGCAGTCCCCCACCCATCAGGCTAATGAGGTTCCCGGTGTCCTTAGAGCTTGCTCACTGAAGCCTGTGGATTCAGTGTGGAGCATGTGTTGTACCATGGCCCCTGGCTTTCTCTCAGGGCCTACCCAGTGAAGCCACTTATGGGTAGCCTGCCAGCTTGAGTGTGTTGTCCTGCTTGATCTCAAACACAGCGCCCTCCCATCTTTTCAGCCTTCACAGCATGGGGCCAGGACACAGTGTTCTGCTGGTTTAAGGGCCTGTGCTTAACATACCACCCAGAGACACAAATTCTGGAAACGAGTTTGAAACTTGTGGATTTTAATTGAAAGAGCACGGAAAGCAATTTCATTTGAAATTTGTCATCATATTATATGTAGGGGTTGTTGTAAGTAGTCCTTTAATATAATGCAATGGAAAAATTTGCACACAGAATACAGAACGTTTTCATTAAACAAGACACCTATTTCGGTGTGTCAGCCCATGGAGAGCTCTATTAGGTACTTACAATTCCGTCTTGCAGTTGTATTAATTTCAGTAGCAATCTTTCATTTATTGTGTGTAGTGCTGTAGTCTGCATAGATAATTTCCTTTGCCTTTTCTGACTTCTTTCTCCTGCTGTTATGTGGGAGAGGAGGCTAGATGCTATTTTACACCTGTAATTGGGATTTATAAATGGGAAGAGCAAGAAATGGATCTTGCTGTGTGCTTGCTACTCACATGTACAGATTGAGCCTAGTAACAACAGTGAATTTCACCTACTGCATACAGTACGTTATACCTCTATCTTTTTAAACAGAATACACACAGACAAATGTGTTTTTCCCCCCCACGATGACGTCTTTGATTGGCTACATAAATAGAGCAGTTCAGGGACACCTAACGATTGATGCGTCTGACAATAATCTGAAACGAGTTTCATTTTGAATCACTTGCCTCATTGATTTGATTGGCTGGCACTGCCAAATCCTCCATCCTTCATTAGGCTTGACCTTTTCAACTTTAATTATCGCCGACTCTCTTCAGACTTTGTCAGGTTTTGTAGCTCTTTCTGATTCCCTTAAACTTCCAACTGTGGTAAATGTATTATTTCTACAATGACTTTTAAATAAATAAAACATGAAGACAGATGAGCATTAATGCTTATTATTCCAGACTGATGACTGGTCCCAGCATCCTCATACTTAAAGCATTCTTCAGTTTGCTTTTGGTGAAAAATATATGTAGGTTTTTCCGATTGGTTAAACATGGCTGTCTGTTGAAACGATTTACAGAGATCCTCCGTGGACAGGCTTAATTAGTCTTTTACGTCTTTTCCTACTGATTAGATGTCCAGACTCAAATGGGTTTTTCTGGGGGAAAGTTAAAGAAGCTGTCAAGTATTTTGTAAGTATAGTAAAAATGTATTATGTATTAATATATAGTAAAGTTTTTTTCAAATTTATGACAAGTGTTGGTTAAGGTGCTATATTTAGGGTTCTTCTCGTAGTAGTACTGGAACGAGCTCTCATTTCGCAACTCAAATTATTTCTAGTATTTGTATTTGTTCAAAGCTTTTCAGGAATGTTTGGGGAAGATGGGAGTTTGTAAATAACACAAAGCAGGTGCTATTTACCTCCAAACAAAGCCAAACTTTAAATCAAGGACTCGCGTGAACCCTGGGCCCTATTGCACAGATCATTAGTACCACTCTAGACGAGGTCGGGTGAGTTTGAGTTAATTAATACATATTGACTTGTATTTCATGCATGCTGCAGCAGTAAGTGTACACCTATGACCCAATACTGACCAGAAATGCGGAAATGTCCGAAAGCGTCTTTGTGGCTAGCTGTCGCAGAGTTGGCCTAATGACATTGTCTGTGTCCAAAAATAAGTGGAATAGAGTTACATTGGACTTTCGACAATATAGAGCAAACTCTAAAGCGCTCTGCAGAAGGTGGATGTTGAAGTTCAAATGTATAAAATGTTCTAATATAAATCCTTTTGAGGATTTGTTTTAACAATAATAATAAAACCTTTTTATGCTTGTGTCACTTGTTGCCAGTATATTTAAAATGCTCTCTCCGTATCACAGGAAAACAGCTGTGGCCCCTCGTTTTGTAGCCTTTAACAACATTGAACTTAAACAAATCACCTGTATTACTGTTGATGTTACCTGAAGGTCAGTCTGTGTCCTCGAAGATAGTGATAGTGTTCTGATGTGTTTTGTTCTTACTATTTGGTTGTGAAAACAATTTTTTAAGTCTTATCAAAAGAATCATTTTTGTCATTTAATGGGTTATATCCGATAAGCAGACAGTCACACCGCTGAATGTGAAAATAGAATGATGTGAGTAACCAAGCCTTCCCTTGTGGCTAGGTAAATTCAGTGAAATTTAGCTGAAAGCTAAATCATTATCATCACCCACTTGCTCATTGATGCACAAATAACAAAGCTGGGTGGTTTGTAATTATCCAAACTGTACATTAAAATGAGCATTTCTAGTGCTATGGGTGATGTTGGACGATGTTAAACAAGAGTTCCTAAACCTAGTCCATCAATGCCAAGGAGGTTTAAATCGAAAATCAGAAGGCCTGTTAATCAACACTTGTGTTTATAAAACAGGCTGCCATATAACTGAAAATCAGTTGAGGATATTTATTATTGAAGAAATTAACTGTCTAAGTGATCTGCCAGCCAGACTCAGATTTAAGCAAACAAATATTTTAAAATGCTGATATGTTTATCTGATATGTTTTATGTAGAATGTATAATTTTATGTTTTCAAATGAATCACAGACAGATATCACAAAGTATTCACTTAGTTCTCCATATAAGAAGTCTAATGATGCCATGGACTAACATGGTGGGTTGCTCCTGTTAAATGCAAATGGTGTTTATGCATAATATCTGAGCCAGACATTAATTTCAGTTTTGTTAATGCTTCACAAAAGACTGGGAACCTGGTCTAGTTCCAGATTAAACTATATAGCTGGCAATCTCATAGTCTTAATGGCTGTTTTGGTAAAACATTACCCCCCAATTTTATTTTATTTTTTCTGGCATGATCTGCAGGATTTACTTATGAATTTTAAATGATTACTACTAGCCTCAAATCTGAAATGAGGTAAGAAACCCACCTGATGAAACAGGAATCACTGATATCATCAATGACACATATCACTATATTGTTATGTGCATACGTCTGTGCAGGCTTTGTTGGAGAGGGTACGTGTTTAAAATTTGCTAGTGAATTAGACAAAAGGGTACATTTGATGAATTGCATATTGGGTGGTATATTTCAAGTAATACAAGAAGCTAGTTTGAAATGTTTTTAAAGACAGAAGTCTATTATATTTCACCACAATTAAAGCTTTTTAGAGAGACATTTCAGCTTTGTTCACTGTTGATTGCGATGACGGATTTTCATGCCCGCAGTGTTCTCATGGCAGTGTCTGAGTTGCGGTCTTCCCCTCTAGATCGTGCCTTTCAGAACGCCTCGCGACTTCAGACGCCCCCGCTGCCACGCTCTCTCTCCCACTCGTCCAACCAGCGCCATGCAGCCTCTGTCAACTCCCTGAATCGAGGCAACTGCACGCCTCACAGCAACCCCAGCCCAGTGCCCACGGACCACTTCCTGCCACTGGAGGGCCCCTCCGGTGCTCAGGACTCTGGCAGCGCTCCGGACAACTGGCTGCTCAACAGCAACATCCCCCTAGAGACCAGGTACCTGCACCCTCGGCAGAGGCCGCCCCACTGCGGCATCTATCACAAATCTTCCAGCACCTGAGTGCTATAGGTCAGGGCCAAGGTTTAGAATGTTCTCCTTGTCTCCAGCCAGTTTCACTGTGCCTAACCTCCTCTCGCTGAATGCCTTCAAATCCATTTCAAAGAGGAGAATTGCTAGACTAAGGATTTTTCCTTTCTTTAGCACGCACTGACAAACATGCTTTTTGAACACGATTTAATATGAAACGGGGGAAGAGCACCTTGTTTTAATCCTTGTTCAAAGCATACAGACATAGCATGGGGATGATCTGTGTTTTTGGAGCGCACCTGTAGCCACGGTGGTGCTTAAACAGCTTTTGTGAATGTCTTGTGCTAAACCTGTGGCTAGGGCAAAGTGCCCTTCAGCAGCTGATCTTGCCAATACAAAGTAGGTTTTTTTCTTTTTAAATCAAATTCTTTCCGGCCACATTCCTCAATAGGGGGAGTCTCCCGTGTGAAGGAAATCAGCGAGGCGCTGTTACAAGGGGAGGGAATCTCTTAATTTTTTGGCTGCTCTTCGTGCGCCACGCTGGGCAATCAGAAAATTCGAAGCCCCGACTCACTGGTGTTTGGCTTATGCCCACCTGCTATAGGGAATGAATGTTCTTGAAAACCGCAAATCCCTGGATGGGTTTAGCCGATATGTTAACAGCTTGTTGAAAACATTCTCCCGAAAGCTGTCCTTTCATCCACTCGGTTGAAATCCGCACGATCACACTTATATTGGCCTAGATGCTTTGGGACTGGGCTCTTTACATGTATGAGTGATTGATCAGCTCTAACATGAGGAAAAGCCCATGGCTTTAAGATACCACACATGTTTACAATAAATGCATAGCAGCATACTTAAACCGACAAATTAAATATGGAGTTGATTTAGTGGAGTACTATATTAGTACCAGCGCACGTGCCTGCCCATCTGCACACGGCCAACCGTTTGTGTGAGAAACACTCTTCCCTAAGGTTTGCCAAGATTCCCTTGTTCGTTAAAATTGTATTTAACCAGCATTAGCTAAGCACAATAAAGATGCCACCTTGAATAAAAAAGCAAGTCTTTTCCCCCTGTTTCAGGTAGAGTGTGCATGCTGGCAGTTCATTTCTCCATTACATTAACTCTGCCATCTCTTATGGAACAATGTTATCATGGGGCACTGCATTATGGTAAAAAACAATATATGGTGTGTATGTGAAAGTAAAATACACACTGGTTCCTGTAGCAGTCAATAATCTAGCTCTTCACTGAGAAATTGAAAAGCCATGGCAAAGATGAGATGTATTCCTCTATATAATTTGCCATTCGTTGGTATGCGAGTAGAGCAGTAGAGTTTTGTGAAGGACTCTTGATTCTCGGCATCGTGAGTTTCTTCATGTGTCCATGAAATATTATATTTAGTCTTGGAGGTGGATTGATTAAACATGATACGTTGTTTTCTTTTAATCATTAACTTAAAGGAGCCAGAATACTCTATTGTTTATCAGAGAAGAGCAAGACGGGTTCAGAGAAGGACAGGGATCATTCAACACAAGGTATGGGGTGTTCTGAAAAAAAACTCTGCAAAGGTGGCCCAAGGGAGCTAGATGTTAACAATCTCACTGATTTATGACAGTGTTTTATTTCCATAAGAGTTTCCTTCTGTGACATTGTGAGTTTTGATCCTTTCATGCTTTGGGGGCATATTTTGTCTTCACCGACGTCTGCATTTGTGCTGCTTATGCGCATGTCTCACTCCAGCTCCATTCGTGTTTTCATCTGTGCGTAGAAACATAGCAAAGCAGACATTCCTAGAGAATTTACAGGACAACCGCATTGAGATGGACATTCTGGCATCGACGCGCCGCGATGCTTCTTACAATGACGGGTATGTGACGCATTCAGATTCCCACTTCCTTAATAAAGAAAAAGGTTAGATCTGCTCTGCCATGGCAAATATTGTGGAATTAAGCATACATTTAATGCAAAATCATACTGTCAACAGATCATTCATTAAATCAGTTGCTGCTTGGGCACCCTCAGAGAGATAATAGATTTGCTGTTGTAAAGATTCACTTCAGGAAGGCGCCACTAAGGGTGACTTCATCATTATATGGTTCCATTGCGCATGTGTGTCTGAGCGACCTTCTGTTGGTACCCTGTCTGGTCAGCATGGCACTGTCCAAATACAGTGCTCCATTGTTGACGGGCGGCTCATTTGTCACTGTTTAGTACCACTGTTTAGTAGTGTTGTTTGGTCATTCATGCCGGACGTGCTCCTTACCTGAAGAGTCAGAACAGCAGACCCGTCCATGCCAGCTGAATCCGTTGAGCTGACCGCGTGTACTTTACAGGCATTTCCTGTTCAAGCCTGGTGGGACGTCACCGCTATTCTGCACAACTTCACCAGGTTACCCCCTGACCTCGAGCACACTGTACTCCCCCCCACCGCGCCCGCTCCCACGAAACACCTTCTCGCGTCCCACCTTCAACCTGAAGAAGTCCTACAAGCACTGTAGCTGGAGGTGTGCTGCTCTGAGCGCCATCCTTGTCTCTCTCATGCTGGTATTTCTGCTGGCCTACTTCATCGGTGAGTGTCTCTTCTTCCCCTGAGCTGTGGGTCAAGTCCCTCTTCTGTGCAAAACCTGCTATGTTTCAGAAATGTTCTGTCCACCTTCCACTTTTGAAAAGGTTATCCTTGCATGTGGTACTTTTGTCTTGTGACATATTTAAAAAAAAAAACCAAAAAAAGCCCAGCTTTGCCTTTTGTACACCACCAGCTGTGACCTGGCCCAGTGTCAAAGTAGCCCACCAAGCTGATATAGCTTAATTACAGCACATAATTACCTTTGTTTGGGGGGGGCTGGTCAGATCTTTTGTTAATATCTGCTATAACCACTTCAAGATGGAAACTCACTACAAGAACCTAATTTTTAACCAAAGCCACATTTAAATTAAACACTGACAACCAAGTATATTTAATGTCAAGTGCAATTAATTATTGAAGGCTTTATTTGGAAACCCTGTCAGAGTTTCCTAATGAGTCCCTTTTAAACCCAGTGATGGATGTTTTCGCTAGCAGAATGTTTTTCTCTGCCTGAAATCAGGATGGAAAAGTTAGGGGACCCATACCCGTCGTCTTCTTGATGGTGACCCCTGCATTTATGCAGACATCGGCTCCGGAAGGTCTTTCCAAGGTGCATGCTAAATCAGACCTAGCCATTGACACACAAATTTAAAAAGAGAACTTGCAGAAATGAATTAGTGAAATCAGCCGAACATTTACATGCGAACAGCTAATTTGCTACATTCCACCCATCGGTGTACTAAGGATTAATTTAATATGTAATATATAATATAAGCATATATAATATTTCCCTGCATAAATTAATGTTGTTTTAAGTTAATTGAGAATTTTCCCTTTAGATTTTTATTAAAGTAGGTATTTTAGTTGCCCAATTAGAGATTTTTCTGTCACACATAATATGTGTGATATGTAGTATGGTATTTTAGTTTCATTAACTATAAAAAATAAACTGTGAGTGTTACAAGTAACAAATAATTCTCTTTCGGACAAATATTTGAGGTTTCCAGTTGCAGTATGTCTCACGTTACGCGTTTTTATTTAAAGCACATTGTAGTTACAAAATATTATGTTTTTTTTATTTTACGTACTGCAACTGGAATACTCTGAAAGAAATAATAATCATTTTTACTAACAAATTACCTTTATGTAGACTTTCTACTAATGTCATAATCCAATTCCCTTAATTATAACAGTTTAACAGATTTATTACGTTAATATGTGTATTGTTTACAATTGAATACATTTGCAGGATCTTTGCTACATTCAACTTCAACACCATCTTCTGATCTCTTTACAATAATTTCTGGCACCCACAGCATCTGAATACGTAGTTGCTCAGATGCAAACATTTCCTTTACTACTCTCCCTGAAGTATTGACTTCTGAAGCAATCATACTGTCAATGTATATGGATGATTGAATCTCAGTAGGAATGCAAATTCAAATAGGTTGACAACGAGTGGCCCCCACTATTTGTCTGTGCAAAGTCCTCGAGTCCATTTGAGGGCAGCATCTCAGGTTTGATTTAGGAAAGAATTATGGTAGATGAAAAGAGCATCCAGAAATACTCTTGTTTCTGTGCATCTCGTAACATTAGAAAGAGATGGCAAACACCTGAGCGCAGGGGTGACTATGTAAAGTAATCTGTCTAGAGGGACCCCTGAAGTGTGTGAGGGATCAGGCGCCTGGATAGTTTCAGCATCCTAATTGGCACAAAAAGCTAACAATCTAACCACCTTCCCACCTCGCACCAGAAGTACAAACTATCTTCTTGTGTTGTGTGGTACTCTTTCAGGTCAGTGGCCTTGTCAAAATGCCGGCGCACACTGCCTGTGCCCGTAATGGTCTTGTTAAAATCAACTTGTTAGTCTTCTGACAAGTCTAACCTCTTTTTCTCCTAAGCTCTTCTGAAAGCAGCCAGGCTCTTTCTTTTTTGTTTGTTGCTGTTGGCAGGTTCAGCCGTGGGTTCATTTTTCAATGTAAACAGGGAGACAGTTGATAACAACAGGTGCACAGAACGGTATGTGCAGGTTTGGAGGACTCTAAAGATCGGTGATTATGTGGATACTGGGGACAGTTCTGACTTTGACTATTGGTTTTTGACTATGGTTTTCGCTCTCTCAGATCAGATTCAGCCAATTCTGCGTGCGTGTTTGTGTCCTGTTGATCTGCAGACTAAGGGAAGCTAACAAAATGAAATGACTAATACACTGAAGCTAACATAACCTGGAGAGCAAAAAACCAGGCTATCAGTCTCTCGGTGGACAGGTTTTCCTCAGACCAAGCTGACTCAAGAGCTATTTAGAAGTTCTGTTTCTGTACAAGTGGTTTCATGAAAACCCTCCCTTCTTCTGTGATTTTTATCACTATATTCACATTTAGTTTGACAGTAAAATTCTTCTGACGTTACGAATCCAAAACATTCACAGAACTTTTTCAGGATAGGGTTATTCGCTTGGTCGTTATAGGCGCTCACTCAAGCTCATACGGAGCCCCTTGAGCTGGATTTCGCAGATTCAACTATGACCAGGAGTAAATAGCTTCCTAGGAAGTCATATGAATTGTAATTTTTTTTTAATTTATAGTGTAAAATGTCCATGTACAAGATAGGCTTGCTAATGAATTTAGAAGTAATTACTGAAACCATATTCTTCCAGGTCAAATGCGATACAATTTCTTTATCATAGCATTTCAAGTACTGTATTTCTTTTTGTATAGAAAATACATTCTGAACCATAGGAACCATAGGTCAGTGCTGGAAAGTTATGTATAAGTAATGTATAAGTAAACCGGGTGCCAATAAAAGTGCTAAGCGGCGCATTTAAAGAACAGCCTTCGCTTTACGAAGCACGTCTTGTCTGTTCTCCTCTCAGCAATCTATCATAGTCATCCCTCCCTCCCCCTTTGTCCCACTCGCTATTTCCAAATGTCCCAAAGGGCATTTCTTTTGTTGACCATTTGAAATACTGGTGTGCCTCTCACTGTTCTTAGCCTCTCGACCCCTCCCTTTTTACTATTTCTGCTGACTCGATCATTTCCTTGTGTCCCCTGCTGTGGTGCGAATTAGTAAGATAATAGTCATGAGAATGAAATCCCTGTGGGGGCAGGGCACGGGAGAGTCCTTCAGGTCGCCTCCCATTTTGCCACCCCTTGCTAAAAACACAACTGGTGGCACAGCAGTTATTTTGATGATGACCCCTTTAGCTTTCCTTATCTTTTAGTGTCAGCACTTCCAGTTTTGAGGTTATTTTTTGTCAGTGCGTTTGACCCCATTTTCCCCCTGTATTGTCACAATAAATCTTTTGTCCTGGAAAGAGGTTTACATTAAACTCAACATGAATTCAATTGTGACAATAGATTAACCCGAAGAGCATGTTTTCTGTTATCCTGTCATGGTGTACAGCGAGGGTGGATTATTGCATTTCTGCGGGGTGAAGGGAAGCACCTTCAAATGAATGTAATATAAAAGTAAAATGACCTGCCAGTAAAGGTGAAGTTTATGAAGTTACCGAGATGCCTTGATATGTGCGGGGTCAAGCCGATGTCAGAGAACTGACATTGCCCGTCCGTGCTGTCATTCGCCACCTCCCAGACACCTCTGTGTTTCTGTTTCAGCCATGTACCTCTTTGGGCTGAACTGGAACCTGCAACCCATTCAGAGGGAGATGCACCACCTGAAGGAGGACAGCAATGGTGGTTGGCCTGCGCCAACAGACCTGGGCCTGCCCCCATTGGGTAACACAGGCCTGGAGCTACCTGATCAGAAGGGCAGAGAGGACAGTAAGTGACTTATACAAGAACCTGTATAGATGATGAGTCTTACTATCTACCCTACTCAAACTCTCCCAAAGTAGTCAAATGTTTTTTTTTCTTTTGGCGACAGGTAATCAGTATCAGCAAAATAAAAAAATAAAAACGTAATATGTGATGAAGTAACGGAACCCTGGTTCTGTAATTACGATATTTTTTCGGATTAAATTCCGGGACAATTTAATATAAATTTTAATCTTTTTTTCACTGGCTTTGTAGGGGACACAATGCTACTTCCCTCAAAATTTTTTCTTAAAAACAAAAACAAACCAAAGTTGTTGAAACTTGTCATCCATTTCTAAACTTGGACTGGTTTCAGCACATTGCAGAGATCTGCATTGTAATCCAATAAATAAATAAATAAATAAGCTTTCTGACAGTTGCTGTGAGTGGAGTAATATGATTTGTTCCTGAAGTAAAAGGCGAGCAGCTTAACGGATTCTATGTCGTGAGGCAGAAGGGGGTTTGGCAGTTCTGCCCCCCTCCCGAAAGTGGAAGTGTTTGCTTTCATCTCTTAATTTGGGCTCTTTTTCTGGCGGCGGAAGAAAGCACCCAAACAGCTTGGCGCGGGTACCGCAGCGCAGAAGGAAATTCAGTCGACAACTTTGTCGTCTCCTAGTCCCCGACAAATGGTGCCAATTTAGTCATTCTAATTGTCGCAAAGCAGTGGGCAAAGTTGAGGGATCGGCTCCACTATTACCATATAAATTAATTTCACAGTTGGCAGTCTCAAACACCAGACTGGCGAAAGATTGTGTAAACAGTGGTATCAGCAAATGAGATTCCCTGGAGACGTGCCTTTGTGACTGGCAGTTGGAGCTGATGGGAAATCAATAGCAATGGCTTTCTTCTCCCCTTTTTACATTATAAGGATCTGCTATAGAACTGAGAAAATTCTGTTGTGAAACTTTTAGCAAGAAACTACATTTGTAAACACATGTTGAAATTGAAATTGGTATGAGAATAGTATTTTAGAACAGGTTTCTGCCATACCTTAGGGTATGCATGTGGAGATGCTGAATATTTTGTTATTTGCCTTGGTACTCTGTAAGATACAATATGCCCTCATGGGACTCACAGGTACCTTATAGCTGCATCTAATCTCACAAAGACACACTTGGTGCACTGATATACCGATGTATAATTTATGTAAATAACATTTTGTGATGCAGGCAAACTGGACGCCCTGTTCCCGGATGACAGCTTTATAGATATGGGTGAAATTGATGTGGGCCGCAAGGTTGCGCAGAAGATTCACCCGGGTATTTTTTGGAGATCCCAGGTGTTTATTGATCACCCGACGTACCTCAAATTCAACGTGTCCCTCAGCAAAGAAGCCTTGTTGGGGATCTATGGAAGAAGAGGCTTGCCTCCATCACACACGCAGGTGAGAGGGGCCTTAGGAACATTTAAAAAGCATGCAACCAGAGGTGATGTATACACTATATGGTGCTACAATTAGGGATTATTCATGATGGTCTTTGCCTTGCCTGTCCCATAAAATAACGGCTGTCAATTAATTGAATAAGGTCTTTTGATGGTTAGTTTCTTGCATAATAGGCATGGCTGAATTTGTTTTGGGACCAATGTTTATGTATTTTTTTATTATGTAAATCATGAATGTAAATCTAAATTTCGATTAACTGTACATTTATGAACAGATGCTATCAATGAACCTACCTTCCTTTTACGGAAATTAGTAGGATGAAAAAATGCTTCCAATTAATCATTTAAAGCTTTGTCAGCAATGTCTTTGAAATCAATTGGACAATTTCACTGAATGTGTGTGTGTGTGTGTGTGTGTGTCTGTATTATAATGTGGATCACAGGTCAGCATGTAACCATGGTCTTTCGCCATCTGTCCCTAGTTTGACTTTGTGGAGCTGCTTGACGGCCGAAGGTTGCTGGCCCACGAAGTGCGGGACCTGGAGGGGCCCCCCAGCCAGCATCGCAGCCTTGTGTCAATCACCAACCATGACACAGGCTTCATCCAGTACATGGACACGGGAATCTGGCATCTGGCCGTCTACAATGATGGCAAAGAGGCCGAACATATCTCCTTCATCACCTCGGCAATAGGTGAAGCCTTTTTCTGTCGGCGTGTTCTTTAGGATCTAGCCTTTACTGTGGCTTACAAGTGCATTGTTCATGGTATATTTCTGTGATTTAATTCAGTACAGACTAAATGAAAGATTAGCATAAACCAGTATATATTATTGGAGATTAGGCTTCAGTTGAATAAGATAACGAGTAATACTCTGAGAGGCTGTAAAATTCTCTGGATGTATATTTTACACATAATGGTCATTAGCACGGGTGTATAACACTGTGCAGGTTTTAGCCAGTTTGAACAATTAGCATGGAATGTTCTCATTCAGCTGCGCTAATCTAATTTCCATTTGTTTTCTACGCATAAAAGAGAGTAGATCTCTTTAAACAACTTCTCTGCAATGGTGCAGTTTCAGATTTCCACCACGGCGAACAGTGCCGCGGTGGCTCTGGACGGCGAAGCGCTGGGATCTCATTTGGCAAATTCCCCTTGGTTGAATTAGTATTGAACAGTCATCTGCAGGGTACTAAAGTGAGAAACGGAGAAGTGCAGCGATGCACTTTGACTACCCACTGATCGAGCCTGGTAGGACTGGATGCCTGAAAATAAGCGATAAGCACAATGGGGAGCCTCAGACTTGGCAAAGGCAGATTTGATTACCGTTGCGTACTTCTTGGCTGGGTCAGTGGAATGTCTCCTGAACATTGGATAAAAGGCAGCCGATTTAGAAGTGTGCAGAAGTCTTACTGAAGAGAGGTCAGATTCAAGCTCCTGCTTTCTGGCCGCCTCTAATCGTCAGGACAGGCACTGATTAGGTCAATGAGTAGCTCTAAGCGAGACAGTTGGTGCATTTGTTTCCCGTCTTGGAACTGGGTCTCTTCAACATTGTCCCTTTGCGTCAAGTGATCCAGGCCCTCTGTTGCAACAGAATACTCTACTGAAGAGCAGATTTCCAAGGATTTGTCTCATCTTCTTCATTGTGGTGCAGGAGGCTTTGTTTGAAGATGAATCAAAGGGACCAATCAAAACAGAGTTGGCCTATTTTTTAAAACAAGATAATATCAAGGCAAAGTTTGTTTTAATGACAGCCATTGTTAAAACATATACATTCCTTTAATTTCAAGAATTTTAAGCCTGATGGAAATTTGATAAACCTATCAAGGCGAAACTAAGAGTCAACCCCTAGCTATTCTCCCAAAAGATATGATCAACTTATAATTTAAATTGTTACTGAACGTGACTGAGGAAACCAAGATGCGCCATACATTGTACATTACAGTTCTACCTTAAGAAAAAGTAGCCTTGTGGCAAAGGATACAAATCTGACTTTTCCAGCATTATTCATTAAGTAATTCAATGAGACCGAAGGACTTCTAAGGCTTTTGAAATGTCCGTTAAAAAAAATAAAAAATTCAATTTCTACCCAATGTACGAGGTAAAGGAAGATATTAAGAAAATAATTAGTCCTTTGTTAAATCAATACAAAATTGTTAGGTACATTTTTGTCACCCTGATGTGGGGTTGTATTTACTTTTAAAATACTTTTAAATGGCTGGTACATTTTTACCAGATGATCCAGGTCCAGTGTACACATTGATATTATTGAAACCTTTATCTTTTGCATTGGAAATGTCCATTCAGGTTCCCTGATGGACAAAAAACTCTCATTCATTTCATTTTCATTGATCATATCATTACTAGGCAGAGAAGGATGATACTTAATTCATACCCATTGAAGTTTACTAAGTCTTTGTTGCCAGTCGAATGGGAAGTATCGGAGGATTACTTGGGTACCAAAGCTCTGCATCGTTTCTCTCAGTTGTAAATCAATGTAAAGCATTGTTGAAGATATACTCAGGATAGCCACATTTCTGAGCTTTTATTCGCATAGTGCTTTTTGCCTCAGCAGAAATGCTTGGGTTGTAAATAAGTGTCAGCAATGTCCAGGATGGGAAGGGTTATACTGTTGGTAGCGGAAGAATCAGACCATTTGCTGGAAGTGGTAAGAACATGTTTAAAGAAATTATTGTGTACAATATGCTAGCCAGCTTCTACTACGTTTCATGTTTACTCTGTGTAATGACGAAAAACATGAAATAAGGGTTTGTTGCCTGGAAACAGGGTTTGTTGTTGAAATAAAACTAATTCTCTATAAAGCCTAAAAATAGGCTCACATATCTGAGCACAGCTTTGGCTACTCTTACTAAAACAGTATTCACGGTAAAGTTTTAGGTATATCAGATCTTTTTGCTAATAATGGCATTTTATATGGTTTAAATGTCATCTGTAAAAAAAGCAGGATCGTCCCATTTATCAAATCCTATATGACGAAAAATAATTTATCAAAACAAGTAAAAATGATCAAAACAAGGTACAGGCTTAAACTAACCATTATTAGGTTTACTCTTATGATTGGCTGAGGAGACACTAATGCCCTAAAGCCCCTTGACTGATTATATTGCGCTGTGTGTCTACAGACTCCATTGACGACTGTCCCAGTAACTGCTTCGGGAATGGTGACTGTGTGTCTGGGAAGTGTCACTGCTTCTTGGGCTTCCGAGGACCAGACTGTGGAAGAGGTGAGATCAGGCTTTCCTTCCTTCCTTCTTCCTTTCACTCCCTGCTTAATATCAGAATATATGGAATCATCTGGGCTATGCTAGTGCAACTTAGTTAGTTAGAATTTTTTCTAACTTTTGCAAACCCAGAAAATATATGGATTTAGGAGCAGATAGGCCTTCTTGTAGACATGTCAGTTATTTATAATTATAGCCTAGAGACAACATATAGAGATGTAAACGGAGAAATAAAAAGATTTAAAATATCTATACCTGCGTGTGTATCCTTGCATCTCTTCTTTAGTACAAACGCAGACAAAAAAAAATAGTTCTTACGTGGTTTTGATAAATTTTGGTAGAGTCTAAAACTGCCCCAGGCTGTTTAAAATGCATTTATTAATTAATTAATTAATTTATTCATTCATTCGTTTAAAGACGCAACACATTTTATTGAGGCACTGAATAATATATAATACATTGGTGTAGTCCTCTTATATCCTCAAAGCCATTTATTATTCCATTGATGATCAATGCCATTGTCACGGGGGGACTGACAGGGAAGTGGAACCCAAGTGCTGAGGTTCACAAAACCTGGAAACAGGCAGGGGTCGAAGCCGGCAAACAAGAGTGTCCGAGGAAGTCCGTGAGTCGTAGTCAATGAGGCAGGCAAAGGGTCGATAAATGGGCAAACACTGGAAGGGCAATCCAAGAAGCGATGGTCGATGAAGCAGGCAAAAGGGTCGATGATTGGGAAACACTAGTCAACCGTGGTCACAAGGGAGTAGAGCTCGGAAATGCTATGGCGAGATAGATAAGACTGAGCATTGAATGGAAGTCACTGAGGGGCTTATATGCAGTGGAGAGGGAAGCAGTAAACCAGTGGTGGAGATGCTGTATGTATGGGGAAGAGGACAGGATGAACAAGTGCATATGGTGTTGTGGAATGTTAATTGAATAATAGGACATGAAGCTGAGGAAGGGTGAAGCAATTAGCACTCAGGGGATGTTGATCTCTGGTAGCCGACTGAGGAAGTGTGGGACGTAGGTGTGACAGCCATGTACACTGTTCCCTTAATTTCAGCAGGTTGTTTTTTTGTTGTTGTTGATGCATCCTTTGGAAACCTATGCTAGCACCTAGGTGCCGGGTATCTGGTGGGATCCATTTGACAGTCCATGTGCATTTTTTGCCCCGTTCAAAGCTTCCTGTCCAGTGCTGTGCAGTGGGAACGGACAGTACCTCAAAGGCCGCTGCGTGTGTCACAGTGGGTGGAAAGGAGCGGAATGCGACGTCCCCACTAACCTCTGCCTTGACACTGCCTGCAGCAACCATGGCACTTGCATTGCGGGGACATGCATCTGCAACCCAGGCTACAAAGGCGAGAACTGTGAGGAAGGTTGGTATTTCACGAGATGACCTTGATCTATGAAGCACGCCTTTTCTTCTTTTTCTTAATGCAGTTTGTTACGTGGAGATACAAGCACATTTCCCTTTATCTTGAGGATTTTAGCAGGGACTCCTGCGTTCTGTTCTGGCTTTAAACCACACTGTTTATTATAAAATGTAGCCATCAGCCATCCGTGAAGCTAACCCTTAATCTAATGAAAAACAATCCTTAAAAGATCGTATCATTAATTACTGCACCTTCTGCATCCTGTTTTCGCTTGTATTGGTGGTGTATTACTATTGACTGGCGGTTGCCTCTTTGTTGTGCCTCAAAAGCTGCACAAAATGGGCTTAGAATTCAAGACGTCTCTTTCTATAATTTTCTGTCAATTTGAGTGCAGTCCCCTTATGAGAATTTGATTTTAAAATATTAAATATGGAAGGGCACTGCGCTTACTTTTACAGCCTAAATGTAAACCAGCAAAACAGACTATTTAACATTATCGACTCACATCAATTTTTTTTTTTGCAGTGTTGCTGTATGTGATCTGAGTAACAAATCCAGCACTGTCAATGTATTGTGCAATGTGGTCACTGTTTGCTTAAAACATTTTTCGAGTGGATCATTGCAGTACTCCCGTTTGCTATCACATTAGCTGAGCATCATTTCACAGGGAAATTAACTCTTTTAAATTGAATATTCTAGCGGGGTTTTGTTCAATGAGGACTATGCAGTTGATTGTAATATCCAGAAGCTCATTTTCTAATTTTTATTATTATTATTGGAACCGGAACAAAATCTTCATTGAAGTGTAAAGCAAATCCTGGATTGACGTAAGCTAAATACAACTTCACAAGGGACAAGGCCGGCTGAGATAGGACTGAAGTAACCCGTGATTGTGACAGTTCTTGAAAGCCTTCATTTCAAGATGAAAAATGAACCTCGTGAGCATGATAAATGGAGGTTTCTGACACCCGTGGACCCTCCTTCTATTGTGGGTCTCGCACTAGCCAGGAAGAAATGGGTGAATGTGGACGAGGGCCCTTTAAAGGTTTTACATTTTTTTACGGCTGACCTTCTGCCACGATGATTAATTACTGAGAGAGACTCTTGTCAGTTTGTCTGGGATTCATGTTCCTGGAGCCCAGACCATCTGCTAAATCCTGTTTGTCTTATTATAATGACCTTTATACCTATGTGTGCCTTGATGAAATGTTGCCACAGTCCGATCCCTTTTCTCGTTGTGTTCAGTTTTGCTTTTGATTGCCGTCTGTGTCCGGGTTTTTGTCCCCACCCCTATTAGAAAAGAAAATCACGGACATGGTGCTTGTTACCAAGGGTTACATGTGATGAAATCTCATTATACGTCTTCCTAATGAACCCCAGACAGCGAATGGATTAGCAGTTTTTTAAAATGTGCCTTTTAAAAAATCTCATTTATAACTACAAAATAGCAACCACTTTGAGAGGTCCCCCCTCATGATCAGAGACTAAAATTAGCTTTTCTTTTTTAATTTAAAATGTAATTCCTTTCCTGCTCTGTATTCCGCTGGTGGTGTTGTTTTTTTCAATCCAACCCCACACTTGCACAGATATACCTCCAGCCTGATTTTCAATTTAATAAACAGAGCCTTGTTAAGACCTCCCTGTTGTGGGGGACAGTCTAATTACGAGTTACTGGGGGAGTGCCAGTGGGATTGCAGGCCATACTTTTAGATTGTCCACAAATGGAATCACTCGGAGGAAGTATCCACTTAATTTGTCTTTATGTAAAGATCTTGTTCCCACCAGGGTGTTTGTCGTATTGTAT
>JAOVYW010019645.1:54710-69643 GCA_025775045.1 Hiodon tergisus | reverse complement strand
CACACACACACACACACACACACACACACACACACACACACACACACACACACACACACACACACACACAGTGGACTCCAGAAATACATTATTGTGATACAGTGAGGGTGAAGCCGGGACAGAAAGACGCCTGTACCTTTATGGAGATTTTTATGTAAAGCAATAAGACCCATGTGTGTTTTCAAACCATCCATTTAAAATCTTTAAAATTACTCACTATTGTGTTCCACATGTTATCACACTGGCAAGTGAAGGGACAAATCTGATGTGTGTGGGTGTAGTACGTGTTTGTTCACATGTTAAAGAGTCACAACAGCAAGGAAAACCGGGGTTCAAGAGGCACAATGTTCAGTCTCTTGTTTTTCTCTTTGCCCCAGCCTTTTATCCATAAAAAAGAGCCAGGAAGTCAGCACACAAGGCCTGATACCTGAAGAAAAACTGAGCCCAAGTAAAACGACAATTTGTCAAAGCTTTTAAAAATGGGTAAAGGTGGGGGGGGGGGGGGGGGTAAATGTGTGTGTGTGGGGGGAAAAGAATTTCAAACACTGTAATGCTGTGAGAAATGTAGTACTTCATTGCTTAAAATAGCATCAAACAACTATTTTACTGAGATTTGTGTAGCCTAGAACAAAGGACATTTGTTGTCATTTTAACAACAAAGGAGACCCTGAAAGAGGCTGGTTTTGAATTTGACACAGGAATGTTTTTTTGCTTTGTTGAATATAACAGACTGTCTTACATAATATGCAAATATTAAATAATAAAATGTAAATTTCAATGCAACCACACAAATAGCGTCGAGAGGACGCGTTTCTGACAAGGAAATTTACATCACAATTCCAGTTTTACTTGGCTTCCTTTTCTACTTTTAGTTCCGCGGTTCCTATGACTTCATGAAATTGTTGCACAGTTTCACACAGTTGTGCACAGTTTCGCACAGTTTCGCACAGTTTCCTGACTGGATAACCTTCCGCTTATCACATTGTGACTATCACTGAACCCACATTTTGTCATTGCACTCAATCACTGCCCTGGGCCCGTTCGAAACCTCTTTGACAAGCAGTCAAAGCGTCATTCTGCACCCCTAGTCATGTGGCCGGTACCCTGCTGGTTCTTACAGCTTCAATATCCACCTATAAAGTGATTCCTTGCGGATTTTATCATATAGTTTTTTTTGTATTATGTACAAATCACTACACTGCTAAAGACAAAGCAATCCCACAATATTTCCAAAACACTTGACTTGGTATTTTTCAATCAGAGCGAAATCATTCCCAGAACAACATCCTTGAGTTCAACCACTCTTGAAGCTGATGTGCTTCAACCTCAAAAATTGTTTTGTGCTATGGCATAAAAAAAAAAATCTGCTACCTTGTCTGATTGTCTGAACACAACCATATCTTAATCAGTGCTGCCAAGAAGCAATGTTTCACACATACGATGTTTCACACATACAATGTTTCACACATAAAGTGCTTCTCGGGGTAAGTTTCCCCTGCTTCTCCTTTAAGTTCTGAGATCCATGTATAAGCTGACCGCAAGCTTCATGACCTGAGGAATGGAGGGGTGTGTGATGGTGACACAGTCAGCTGGGGGCAAGGTCATAACCTTAAAACTGTTATAGCATGTTTCAGTCACTGGGAAGCAGCTGTTTAACTAAGCAAGTCATCTGGCACAAGAAGAGACGTCAAAAATAAGAGAGAAAATATCTTAATAGTCAAAACAACACACAGATCTTACACCCTGCAAACAGCATATGGAATGTTTAGATTAGACCATCATTCATTTATAAAGAAGAGAAATAGTCGCCCCGCTTATTAAAATGCCAGTTGGTAATGCTGATGATTAATTAATTATTATCTTTTCAATATTTATCCAATATTTCTATTCTGTGGTAGAAGCTTGTGGATTATATTATGGTGTAAAATTAGCCTCCACCTCTGATAAAGTGCCCTACCATTCCTGATTCATTTGTTCTGGAGGCCCAGCAAACAGGGAACCAATCGACCCAATGAACATTCACCTCTGAAATCACTCAGCATGGCTGATTCATGGATAATGAGCCCCTTAAAGTTATATAACTGGCTGGCAGGAGGGGAAGAGCATGGGAATTGTTAAATAGAGTGTCACACAGATAATTACGCAGTTTATAAGATTACCTTTAACATTTGTATTCTATTTTAAACTGTTTAAAAAATATAAAATGACATATAGCAACTGAAATATGTTTGAAAATATAACTAACAATTGACAATAACATGAATTTAAGAAAGCACATTTTTTATTATACAGTAAATTATAACTTTTTACTAAAGCACAGAATATTACTATTTATTACTAGTATGCACCTTATTCTGTGTGGTAAAAATGATCAACTCTCTGGGACAGAAGGCAAATCCTCCTGAGCCAAGCAAGGGTTAAAGAGCAGTGTAGTGAGAGAAGGCTGCTGTCTTTCTGCCGGGGTCAGCAATGCTCATTGACCAGATTCTCCCGTCTCAAGGATATTACTTAGCACTTTCCTGGGCAGCGTTTTTTCCATTATTAATAGTTATAGCCAGGCAAAAGTCTGCAAGTTTCCACTGCATCACACCCGATTGCACGCTCAAAATCCCACGGCCATGACGACGGTCTTTCCATTTCCCAGATGAACAGACGGATGGACAACAGCGCAATAAAGTTGCAACTCTCTGTTTCCCAGTGAACCAAGCTAAGAATAATATATATCGCATTGTATTTAATTTAGTATAAAATTTTAACTAGTTCTAGAAAATCAGCACTTTGTTAGAATACGGGGCAGCAGTATGGACTAGTGATTAAAGAACCAGACGGAAGACTGCAATCCCAGCTGGCATTGCACCCGTGAAATGTGGGTGCGGTGTTAAAAAACGTCTTTGTTATAAAACAGTAAACATTCAGACAGGACCCATTGTGCAAATCAAACCGTTTTTGTTTGTTTTTTTGTAGCCTTTTACAGACCCTGTCTCTGACTTTGGAGTGTTTCCTCTTTGCCTCCTTAGATGAACCTACAGTATTCCCTGAGGAAGTAACCCCGTCCATGAACAAAAAGCCCAAAGAGCACAAACAGAACATCACTGAAGGGTAAGAGATTCTTTACAGCTCGGAGATGTGTAAGTAAGCAGGGCTAAGGTGAGTTATCTAACCGACCAGCCCAAGGTGAGGTCGAGAAGGAGACAAGTTTCCCCTGGACAAATAACACACTGAGGACAAGGACAAGAGTGCTGCTCTATCAAGGAGAGAAACTAAAGCTTTGAACCAGGAAGGGATGATAACTTTTTTTTAAACTGGCACTTTGGTCTGGCTTCGGCTTAATTTTCTGTTCGTTTCCTTTCCTCATTTCCCACTCCCCTGTAATCAATGTTTATTTCTGGGTGTCAGTGAAGCACGGTGTCACACCTGACCGATGATATCTTAGAGTGAAATGAGTTTACTTGTGGTTTAGGACAAATTGCAAGTTATGGAGAAATGATGACGCCTCTTTAATAAACTCGCTCAATGTATCCAAAAGCTCTATTGTACTGCATTTCAGAATGGGGGGGGGGGGGTGCAGAAGAGAGGAGAGGATGCAGAGCCTACTGGAATTTCTAACTCACAATTATAAACGTTGCCAACGTCCCTGCTGATATCTGACAATGTATTGCAAGTCTGGAATGAACCAAGGTTGTGAACCAAATCTTGACAGCTTTTCTCTTGAGAATCCAACCAGGAAAAACTGGGGAAAAAAAATGTCATGAAGCAGGGTAAATTTACCAGAGCGTGTTCGCCACAACTGAATAGACAAACTATTAGAGGTGGTACATTTAGACACCTTACCCTTTCCCTTTTTGAGCACACACACCACACACTTGAGATCCAAGACTGGCAAAAATTGCACATTTCGTCAATATCCCACGACAGCTTTGTTCACATGAAGATAAATACGAAGGCTCTGACTGAACGCTCTGCTGGGCAATGATTGCAGTGACCCGGAGAGACAGCTGGGCCTTGATTCCCCTGCTCCAGGATCCAATACAGATTGTACAGTATTCAGCACCCCCAGTCAGTTGCCTATTTTATTTATGCTTTTTACAGACCCCGGTGTGTTCACACTGCTTTTTAGAGCATTTTGAGGTAGGTTAAGTTAGCTGACCTGTGGTGTATGTAAACACTAACATACGCAGTTATAATTATAATTATAACTATATAATTATAATTAATTATATAATTATAAACACAAGAATGAGGACAAGAAGGATTAATTCACACTTGCCCAGTTACAAATAATTAATTATATTTTTGGCACCATTGACCCTTTACTACAGTGCTACCATTTGGAAACATAAAATTTTTATTCAGCTTAAATTCAAAAGCCCCAATTATAGTTGTATAATTCGGATAGTTCAGAGTTAACACAGTCAGCAGAGACCGGTATGAAGGTTATGTACCTATATAAATATGTAATATGTTCTTTTTTTACTGTAATTACTGTAATTGAGATACCAGGAGAGCGCACTGGTGTATGGTTTGAATAGCCCGCATGGGTTGGGGTGGGTTAAACGTTGGCAGCACATGACCGTCATGCAACACATATGGTCATGCTACAACATAAATCATGTGCTGTAAATCAGCTTATTTAGTGTGTTGGCAAATAGAACCATTAGCTGAAATTTAATTTATACAGTCCCCTGGGCGTGTTGTTATGTTCAGCGCCACAAAAATCACCAATCAGAGACAGTTTTTCTTTAAATCTTGCAGTGGACAACACAGTGGTGATTAACTTATGTTTTTCATGATTAATTATCATTTTGCATTGCTATGTAATAGTTTTATTGAATCAAGAGGAATTTGAGGCAATTTTCCAACTCAAGGGTTAAATTATTATTTTCATGTTTCCTTTTTTGCATGGTGTTTCTTGCAGTTGTACCTTCGGAAATCCGAATTCCACCCCACGGGTTCTTTGTGCCCAGGTGGCCGATGATCTCATCTTTCTTCAATTTTAATACCGCGGCGCAAAACCTCGTCGGATCTTTGGAGGAGCCCGTACACTCTCTGTCGCTGGGTGGCAGACCACTAAGCAGCTGGCGAGTAGCCATCTAACCTTTACAGCGGAGCTCTTGACGCACACCGAGATTCCTCTTTTGGAACTCATGTGTCATGATCACCTAGAGGACAGTGCCTTACAGCTGGGTCACGACTGACCTTTGCGAGTGTAAGCAGCTCAGGCGGCCCCTATCTGTGCTGGCATGCACCCCGTTTCTGAGTATTATTGCTTCTGATTACCAGCGGCTGAAAGAAAGTCCTCCTTGAGGCAGCAAGGATTTATAGCCAGAAACCGGAAAAAATAAAAAAATAAACCTTGCTACTGGACGTGTTTATGAGTGGATTAATTCACAGAAACTCTAGGGCATGAGATTCAAACGAGTCTCTTAAAAGAGCTATTTGCCTTGCACTGTGACTGTCTCTGAACGCTTCTGATAAAATGCAGTAACATTTAGTAATTGTAATAAATCACAGCAGAAACTAGCCCCAGCAATACACTAGGCTGTTTATTAACAAACTGCTGTAATTGTAACATTGCCCCAGTTGATGAAATTGAGTTTTTGGTTGCAAGACTCCAGCATGCTAAGTGCTAAGCTGACCTACTTGTAAACACCAATTATTTTACACACTTTGTTCAATCCCAACTCTCCTAGGGTGCGCCAGCTAAGTCAATGAAGATAAAAGCTGACGCTACTTATTTTGGGTCTAGTGCGCAGTGGTTAGACTTTTTTCAGCACAGAGAAACGTTTCACATTCAACAACTGCTGACAGCGGAGTATCAACTGCTTTTTAAAAGTTTGAGCACATTTCTGGACGCAACGTAGAGAAGTGGAAATAACTGCGTCTGTAAATGCCAGTACTCTGATTCAATTTTTTTAGATGTTGCAGTGGCGGCCGGTCAGCTAGAAAAATTATTTGTTATTAAATGATAATTTACCTTTAAGCTGATGACAGTCACTTATTTATTCAAAATTGTTATTTAATCAATAATCATAATGTCAGTTTCAACTGTGTAACATTACGTTGGTTTTCAATCGCTCCTATGTTTATTTGAATACACACTGCGGCTGATAATATGGGCCTGCACTTCAAAACTTTAATGGCAGAGTCCCAGGTGTTTGCATTTCTGAAAATTTAATGTATTTGCCTCCTCTATTTTTAGAGGTGCTGTATCACTGTAGACAAGATTTGCATGAACAAAGGTGCCGGGTCTCAGATTCGCCTGGCTCTCTTTTTGATCATAGATTCTCAGACTCGACGGGGCCCGGCCAAATTTAATCCCGGGTGTTTCTGCTAGATGTGTGGATTTGTGCATATATGCGAGAGTTGGGGTGGGTTTTCAAATAAAAGTAAAGGCCAATAAAAAAACAGGAACCAAAACCATGGCAACTAAAAGAAGGCCTCGTGAGTGACTGAATGATTAAATGAATGAAAAAATAGGGCAGTTTGTGTAAAACAGCATATATGAGTTAGTGGATTTCTCAACAACAGAATACAAGCATGCCGGGTTTTTTTAAAACTGAAAGCAGGATTTGAATTTCAAATATCATTGTTGGCATTGCGTCATACGTCATTATAAAATTATTTTTTCCACAGGGCAAAATAACAGACTTCTTTCACATGGAATCTTACAACAAGTTGCACTTACATACATGTGCAAGAAGCAACCGCTCGAAGCTCGATGTGAATTACAGCAGGCGAGAGCGTTAAAAAACTTCTCCATGGAGAAAAGACACAACTATGAGAGGTGCATTTCCTTAGCCATTAATTTCACTGGAGTGCTGCTCCATAAACTGGTTCCTCACAGAGACCTTGCAGTCCTTCTCCCTGGAAACATAACCGCTGACTCCATGTGCTCCTCAGGGGAGCTTCAGGAGGATCTCAGTAAACAAACACACCCTGCTCCAGTTTAGCAGGATAAGCCTTAAATCAAATTGCATTACATCCGATGTTAATTGGTTTCAAACGTTCTGCAGATGATTTTTGTCACTTCCAATACCCTAAAAAAATTCCAATATCAATATGCTTTGCTAAGAAACTCCGCAGGTGAGAAATGCATTAATGAAATGTACTCACCAAGCCCTAAACATGAAACCCGCAGTCCCGATTTCCCCAGGTTCCTGTGGAGGAAAGAAATCATCAAATTTATAGGTCATTTTTCTTTCGTGTGGTTTTATATGTCACAAGCACATATGCGTTGAAGGCTCTCTGGATAGCAGATTCTGTAAGAATACATTTGCTTTGTGTGAAATACTTGTATATATGTTAAGCATGTGAAATGCTACAACCCCAGTACTTCTCATTTTCTCAGATTGGTAGGCAGGATTGACAGGCATTCTGAAACATTTCTGAAGCAGGTGCCAGATTTACAAAATTCCTTAAATGAGACCACACTCATGCGCACATTGGGGTCCATTTCGACTAACTTGAGTGTGATTCTCTTAACAAGATCAGGTACCCACAATTTAAGTTATAAAAATACATACAACTGTCAGCAGAGGTTCCAGGATTCTTTTTATAGTTAAGCTGACAAGGCTGTGAATGTTCATCAGTAGACTGAGCAATATTTTTCTTCATATAGTTCCATTTAACTTCTACCATGTATTGACTCAGGGGGGTGAATACTTATTTAACCAACAAATGTTTTTCTTTTAATTAACTTTTGTGTCACAATAAAACATATTTTGTCCCTTCAAAATGTTAGGTATGTTGTGTAAAACAAATGGTAAAAAATCCTAATAAAATACAATGGAATTCCAGTTGTAAGTCTACAAAACGTCCAAGTGGGGTGAATACTTATGCAAGGCACTACATAACAATACCTATGCATCTCATCATAACCACCAAAGATGCTTTTCATGCCATCAATCAGGACAAAAAGAACAATAAATGTCCTCCACACATGGTTACAGGCACAAAAGAAATTTGTGAAGGCGATATTGAAAAGCTTTGCGGTGGACGACACTCCTCAGTTTTCTGCCATTAACCAACAGCAACAGAAGCAGCCTCCATGGGTTATCTGTCACCTCGATGCATGCATGAGGTGCTGAACACTACAACAACAGAAGCTCTTTTGTTCAAAGAGAAACGTTGAAATGAAAACAAATGTAGAGGGAGTAACAATGTTAACGGAACGAAGCGACGGCAGGACCGCAAAATCTCTGGCGGCATTGTTGTGACTGCTGCGTTGGGAGTGTGACTAGAATAAACACCAGGTAATTAGTCCAGGGAGAATATTCCTCACGTGCATTTGTTTGTGTATGTGTGAGTGTGTGTAAGTGTGTTAGTGTGTGTGCGCGAGTGTGTGTGTGTGTGTGTGTGTGTGTTAGGAGAAATTTGCAATCTCTAATGACAGCAAAGCTATGTAATTAAAAATATCATTAATAAGTGCGCTAGACACATCTGCAGTCCAAGAGCTCTCCCCAAGTCACCAAAGACAAGTCAAGGCAGGTGTAGCTGCAGGAGTCAGCTAATGATACAAGCAAGAAGGAGCTCAGCTATTGATCATCCAGACAAGCAACCAAGGACCTTCTCGAAACGAGCCAATGGCGCTTTCTGTTTGGCACTGTGCCTTATGGCTGTGAAGTCCACCAACTGGAACCCTCAGAGAGTGGAGCTGACAGCCACACAGGTTACTACTTCAGGGGTTAGCAACTATGATGATGTGCATGAGAGTGAACCAAGTTTGTCTGTATCTACTGCATTCCAGCTGCAACAGTGAGTGAATTTCTTTGTTTAATTACATTTACCGGCATGCACATAGGTCTCCACAGTGAAATACTTAGTCCAATAAATGTAATTATACACAAAGATCAGACTTCAAATTTTTAACCCGGTCTTCATAAAAGCGCTATTTATTTTACTTTGCTATTTATGATCACTCTGAATCTACTCTCAAACATCATTGCTTTTGGTTTTCCAGCAAATGCTGTGTTCAGGGACTGTCGGGCTCAGTGTTGATTTAGGGCATTTTCCATCTGCTTTCTTGTAGCCCTTTGGCATAATGTAGGCCCTTATCTTATCTTTCCTTGGGCCCTTTTTTCAGTTGGGATGCCTATAAGTTTAGTGCTTGTGGTACGCATTAGGACTCCTTTTACTGCTGTGTTTCCATAGTAGTAGTCCTGGGGACCTCTGTCCTGCAGGTTTTTCCAATGGTTTAAACCCACAGGTTCTCAATCCTGGTCATTGGGACCCACTTGCCCAGCTGGATTTTGTTCCAAATGAGTTCAGTTGAACATTAAACCATTGGACCTTGTAGTGAAGGGCTAACCTTTCACATGAATTGGCATGTGCCCCTAGAAGCCTTAACAGGCTTGATAGGCCTAGTACCCTTTGTACAGTGCTACAGTAGCTCACTGACAGCAGTATGTCCCCAATAATTGCTAATCGTTAGCCTGAACACATTCCAGAAGCTGGCTCCAGCTTAGTGACATCAGCTCCATTTCCCCCTAGCAACGCCATTTTGTATTTACCTATCATTGCTCCCTCAGGTGGCAGTGGCGGCCATTTTTCAGTTTTCTTTTGGACTTTGTGTTTTCTTTTTGTTGACCACTCCGGTTATTTGTTGTGATATTGATTTATTGGTATGCATATACACTACCGTTCAAAAGTTTGGAGTTACTAAGAAATTTCCTTGTTTTCAAAAGAAAAGCAAATTTTTTGTCCATTAAAATAACATCAAATTGATCAGAAATACAGTGTAGATATTGTTAATGCTGTAAATTACTATTGCAGCTGGAAACGGCTGATTTTTAATGGAATATCTACATAGGCGTACAGAGGCCCATTATCAGCAATCATCAGTTCTGTGTTCCAATGGCACATGGTATTTGCTAATCCAAGTTTATCATTTTAAAAGGCTAATCCTTAGAAAACCCCTTTGCAATTATGTTAACACAGCTAGTACAGTTAGTATTTGTCCTCCAGCTCAGTTGTGCACCGGGGCCTCCCACTCCTCTCTCTATTTTGGTTAGAGCCAGTTTACACTGTTCTGTGAAGGGAGTTGTACACAACGTTGTATGAGATCTTCGGTTTCTTGGCAATGTCTCGCATGGAATAGCCTTCATTTCTCAGAACAAGAATAGACTGACGAGTCTCAGAAGAAAGTTTCTGGCCATTTTGAGCCTGTAATCAAACCCACAATTGCTGATGCTCCAGATACTCAACTAGTCTAAAGAAGGCCAGTTTTATTTTATTTTAGTTTCTTTATTCAGCACAACAGTTTTCAGCTGTGTTAAAATAATTGTAAAGGGGTTTTCTAATGAACAATTATTTTACTTTCCTGCTAGTAGAATCAATGTGGGAAGTTTATTGAAAAAAATTCAGGGTTATTAACAAAATAAATAGCAATGAACCCTTTAGCCACAAACAAATAAATATAATAATATATATAACATTTGAGAAATGTATTTTTTCTGGAACTATACTTAATTTTACACTGGTACTTAGCACCGGAGCATGGTTTCATTTCCATTGCAGTTACACTGTCCATCCTATTCAAGAGAAAGAGCGGTGTATCTGTGACCACAAATGCTACTGTTGCGTGATCGCAAAACCTTTAAGCTATAAAACTGCAGACGTTTGCTAACAGTTCATGCCGATGCAGTTTGAATAGGATTAACATATTATTTAAATGCAAGACAAATATGACTGTTATGCAAATTAAACTTAAACATTTGAACCATTAACATATAGCTAATTGTCTCCAAAGCATTCATTCTCTTGTCACTAAATAATGATGTGTGATTACAAGGGGGATTGTATTGCTTATAAATGTTGATTAAGAACTTTAAAGTTTAGACTCCTAGAGTCACTCAAGCATGTTCCTGAGAATTGGGAACACGGTTGTGCAGAGTCAGGGCACTGAGTATTGATGAGACTGAATGGAACTGGTGCAGGCTATTTCAAAAGGCATCTAGCAGCTGCAGAAACTCCAGTCCCATGAGAACTGTCACGTGTGCGCGAACAGCCTGCCTGCACCTCTCTCAGCAGCTTTACTGCAGGCCAAAATAAGTTAAAGAGCAGGACAGAGCAGCGAAAGTCAGGTCATGTTTACTGTGGTCTAGAAAGAGCAAGGTTCTTACAAGTATGCATTTATGAATGGAAAACATAACCACCTATGTTTTCTTCCCCCGCCACACAGAAATATACGTGAGCGCAAATAAAAAGGAAGAAGAAAAGTAGTACATTTCTGTAAGAATGATACAAAAAAAATAAACACCTAAATATCAAGGCTTTATAGAAATGCTCTTTAAATTGTTTTGTAGGCTAAGCATCCATCACCCCACACTTTTGCCATCATTACAACCGTAATGACCGTAATACCCAAGCAATCTTAAAGGCATCATTCTTCACACATTTTCCTAATGATCAATTCCGCCCTATTCAAGGTCCTGGGCTGCAACCAAGGGCAAGTTTTCATTAAAGTCTAATTCCCATGTATTTCACTTTCTTTAGCGAGAGACTGAAAAGAGACTAAACACCGCAGCACATGGAGGTCCATGCTATTTATGTCATTCTTTCAATGGCCTTTACTAAAAGGAAATTCCGCCATTTTTGGATTGATATCTTTTAATGACATTACCTATTTTCAGGGTCTTTAGAGATCAAATGTGTCTCTAGACCCAAGATTTTACAGCAGTAATTGTAAGAATAAAAATGAGACAAAATGAAATCCCTCCTGACATTTTTCATATAATTTATACAGCGTCGAACATTTATAGTCTGTGTATAGTGTAGTACAGTGGTCTCTCAACAACCACAGTTTTGTCAACAATTATTTTGAATATTTGAAGTTAATATATTAACATATGGTATCAGTTTAAATGGTGTGGTACTGCACTAAAGACTGAAATAAGTGCAATGTCAGAGTAGGAAGCAGAACATTCTTGCTAATGGCCAAAGTGAAGGGTTTGTAAGCAGCTATTTCATGTTAACGAGTCAACTGAATATGATTCTTGTAAAAATATGAAAGCTTTACTGTTTTTTTTCCTTCTCAAGGTTATTAAACTGAATGTTTGCTGTTATGTAATTGTGTATGGGGAAGGTTTGGAGAACAGGCAGCAAATTAGAAGGAGCCAGGGGAAGTAACATAAGAGGTTTTTAAGAGGACTTATCCGGAAGGAAATAGGGCTAACATTGTTAATACCCTGTAGATACAGTGGGCTCATATCAGTCAGATGTTTAAATTATTTTAAATGATCAATTAGTTTCTTAACGTGACGAATCTAAGGAAGAAAGTTACCGGAAACCAGATGACTTTGTGATCAACTTAACAGCTTAACATTTTTTACATATAGTACTGTGGAAAAGTCTTGTAGTCTTTCAAGATTTTTTAAAATCTTCTGCATTAGTGTGTCAGTAGAATCATTGTTTTTTTTTTAGTTGTCCAAACATTGATTTTCTGAAAGAAGAACAAGGAATTCTACCACAGATGGTATGGTCTCCACAGAGTCCTGATCTCAACATCATCGAGGCTGTCTGTGATTACCTGGACAGACAGAAGCAAGGCAGACAGCCAAACTCTGTAGAAGTACTGTGGCAAGTTCTCCAAGATGCTCAGAACAATCTACCTGCCGATTGTCTATTAAAACTGCACAACAGTGTACCTAAGAGAATTGATGCAGTTTTAAAGGCAAACGGTGCCACAACAAATATTCCCTCACAATTATTATTATTATTATTTTTTATATAAGTTTATTGTATTTTATATTTAGAAACTTTACATTTCATTATTTTTAAAAGCATCTTCACTTTACAGAATTTAATTTTACATGTGCCAGTTTTATCATGAGGACAAGGATTCCTCAGAAATTCTTATGCAAACACGACTGTTGAGCTGCTTTCCTGTTCACTTGCTGACGCTTTTGGAATAAGCCTCATCCAGTACAAGGCCCTTATAAAGTCCTTTATTAAGTGGGGATATTGTGGGAAGGCCTAGAATTCTGAATCACTGCAAAGTTCGTCTCTTCTACAGTACTGCCGGCAGCCATAGTGTTGTTTATTGGTGAGTTTGCGGTCCCATGTGAATGGCTGCAGGATTTTTAAAACAGTGGCTAGGGGATGCATTAACTGCAGCATCAACAGGGACAATTCTCCTTTTAATATAGAGTAGTACTTGCAGTAATGCACAGATGAACACTTCCATGTTATTTGCTCAGTTACGTAATGAAAATATTTATTTACAGCCAAAGGGTTACAGCCAAAGGGTTTGTTTGCAGGGATTTTCATGTTAACGAGAATACCGTGACAAAACATTACAACATATTTTTTAACAGAAAATAATCATGGGCTAAATGTGTTTTTTTTTTTTTTTTTTGACCGCAGGCTTCTGTATAATCACACTTTACTGTATTGAAATGTCACATTTTCTACAAAAACAATCAGACAGAGAGTAATTTCCATATGCCCATTGACTGTGTGACTGTGTGCCAGTTGTGGAACATCAAAACGGAAGCCAAACCTGAGTCCCAGCTAAAGTAGGTTACGGTGTTAATTACTGAATTTCCATTGGGATGTACTGCGTACAACTGCCCTTCCTTATGAAGCAACTGAAATAAATATTGGATACAATTACACTCTATCTCCATCTCTCTCTCTGTGCACCATTAATAAGATTAAATAAAATATGCAGTTGATTTATCAACATTGTCAAAATTCAATTGAAAACTCAATAATAGGGTTCCGCCACTGGAAAGAAATTCACAGGACCGCTGGGTGTATTAAAACAATCTTTAATCGGATATTTGTTTAGGAAAAATCTTCCAATATACTCTGTATGTGAAAGAATATGGGAGTTCAGCTAGGAAGACTGGAATTGCACCTTATTACTACAATGTCCCACCAGCCAATGGTCTTTTAAAATAAAAAATTAGCATCGGCGGTTGGGTTACTCTTTGTATTCATGATGTTCATCAAATCCCCATTGTTTTCTTCCTTCTTTCGCGCTCTCGTCAACAGTGCAAATGAACACTCGCAAAACGATCGGCTTGACCGCATTACTTCGTGCAAACTGCATGTAGTCACTGGAGGATGTATCAATGCAAACTGATGACAGAGACGCAAGTTAATTATGCAGTGCACTGAGAGGGGAGTGCGAATTCTACTACAGAGCTTCAGAGAAGCGTTTAAGACAGATTTCATGCACGCTGAACTACTCTTCCACCCCCTCTCAACCTTTCCGTTGCCTCCATTCCATGACTAACTCCCAACTGTTGCTAGGGGTCTCAGCAAATGGTGTAGGATGGCTTATTTATGTATTATTCCAACCACATCAATCCATGTAAGGATAGAGTTCTGAAGTAGATGGTCTTTCTGTATAGCATAATGGCCAGAAGTCCGTTTAAACAGGACTACTGTACAGTGAGTAGGACTGACTCTCTACACAAAGCACAAACCAGTCCACATGTCCCAGGAGAGGACTGAGACATGCAATTGACTGTGCCATTATCGGTGAAGCAAAACTAACTACTCGTGTCTCACCCCGGGGGAGTATCTAGCTTTTTTCAACAGTGATCGAGCCTGACATATGGTGTCAGTAAACATGAACTACAAGGATTTCATTTAATCGGGAGCATTAGTGAGGGGTGGAGCAGTAATCTGAGTCCCTCACTCTATTCCGTCCATTCTGTTCACACGCTAAAAGATGCCCGGGCTGCTGCATGCTGCCATCAACACAGGAGAGTGAGACTAAACAATAGAAATAAGGGTTTAAATGACATGGTTTAAGTGACATAAATTTGATTAGTCTGATTAGTAAATTTGATTAGTCTTAAAAATAAACTTAATAACGTAATAAAATATCACAGAAGATGTAGGTGCTTTAAAATCACAAATCACAAATATCTTGGACACCAGGTAACTAATAATTTAATATTAATATATATAATTAATAATAT
>JAOVYW010019645.1:40747-54610 GCA_025775045.1 Hiodon tergisus | reverse complement strand
TTTAAAATCACAAATCACAAATATCTTGGACACCAGGTAACTAATAATTTAATATTAATATATATAATTAATAATATTATTATATTATTTACAATTTAAAAAAAATGACTCAAAAATATGGGGATATTAATTATTTTGTTCTGAATGTGGGGTTAATATGTATTATTTACATAAACGTGGAGAAAATGTATTTGGAACTGCTTGATAGCCTACATATATCTGTTGGAGATATGGAAGGGCCTTCTAGGCAGATGTGGTATTCAAGTCACTGCCTCAGTATTTAATATGATTTTATTACTGCAGCTTAGGTAAAACCATTTTAGTCTTCCTATACTGTAATTTATTTTGCAATAACCAACTGAAAAGTGGTATGTACCCTTTCCACCTTCTCAGATGTGTAAATGTACCATTTACTCTTAAATCCATATAAACCTAACACATTAAAACCATTTGCTCTTTAGTGTGTCTACAGATAATCCGATGCCTCAAACAAAAAGATAATGCATTCTTCTTTGTGTGTGGAGTGGGGGAAAAAGGCATGCATCAATGAAAAAAATAAAATTGTAATCCCCAACAGCCTAGAAATCGCGCACACAGAAATGATGGAATAAATGGCATCATATATATATGATCATATAAAATTTTGAATGGAACTTTAGATTCATTGCCACACAAATCAATATAAGGGGAACAAAGCATTGCAATAAAGGCAAAACAGAAAATAAAAAAATAACAATAATAGGAATTATTGGAGAAAGAATTGTGCAGTTTTGTCATATAGGACGGATCTCTAATCTCTGACTAAATCTCTCCTAACAGTACACTGGTGAGCCTAACGTAAACCATCACAAAGAAGATGATTAAACACGACATAAAAATGCACCTTTCCCTATTTTAAAAAGTTTGCCTTTAAATAGGGCCTACACTCACAAAATAATTTTGAAAGCATTGAACCATACATTTTTTTAGAAGCTAAAGCAAGACTTGTGAATAGCCAACTCCTCATAATTTAACCATTCAAGCTGCAGTAATAGCATAGCTGTTGATTGGAGTGACTGATATCTGCTTTTGAACTGCCAGAGAAAGCCTTTAATTACTGTGCTCCAAGGAGGCTCAAGTCATTAGAAGCGTGACTTCTCTGCAGGTTTAATTTGTGGAACAGCCAAGTTAAATTTGAGAACTGTTTACTTACTGTGTTCACTAAAGGTTTGAGCCAAAAGGAAAATGAGGGAATCAAAGTGAGGGTGGGTGGTTTAAAGGGAGAAGAGTAAAGTAAAGTGTCGAGCATAAGGGAGATGTGTAAAGGACAGAGCAAAGCATTAGGGAGAAGAGTAAAAGGGAGGAGCAAAGCATAAGGGAGAAGAGTAAATGACAGAGCAAATCACAGTGGAGAAGAGTAAAGGACAGAGCAAATCATAGTGGAGAAGAGTAAATGGGAGGAGCAAAGCATACGGGAGAAGAGTAAATGTAGAACATAAGGACAGAGCAAAGGACAGAGCAAAGCATGAAGGAGAAGAGTAAAGGACAGAGCAAAGCATAAGGAAGAAGAGTAAAGGACAGAGCAAAGCATGAAGGAGAAGAGTAAATGTAGAACATAAGGACAGAGCAAAGGACAGAGCAAAGCATGAAGGAGAAGAGTAAAGGACAGAGCAAAGCATAAGGAAGAAGAGTAAAGGACAGAGCAAAGCATGAAGGAGAAGAGTAAAAGGGAGGAGCAAAGCATAAGGAAGAAGAGTAAATGTAGAGCATAAGGGGAGAGTAAAGAAACGAGCAAAGCATAAGGGTGAACAGTAAAGGACAGAGCCAAGCATAGAGGATAAGATTAAAGTATTGGAGAAGAAGAGTAATGTTGACTGAAACATATGTGGGTCACCACCTAATTCTGTGGTGGGGTGCACTTTCTCCATTAGAGGGTTTTCAGGGTGAACATGAAATATGTTGCTCCAGTCAACCGTGTGAGTCATTGCATTTCAGTCCGAGCCAGGTACTCGGCCGCTGTTTAAATACACCGAAACAATGAAATAGAGTAGAGAGTGACCAAACCACTCAGAGTTCTAGTGGAACACAAATCTAAGATAGAGGCTAGAGTCTCTTAATCAAAGAGTGGTTTTAACCTCTGCCTTGGGCGCGCTGGAGAGGAGTGGCTGCTGAGGTCTTCTGGAAGCTTTGGACAGGCAGATAGGAGCCTTCTCCCATAACTTCCCTCCAAAAACATTCAAGCAATTTAAAGATTATTTGAAGAAGCTACCTTTACCTCATGGAACCATGCACACCTAAACAGAGCAACAGCACATTGTCTGCATACGATAAATTCCATGAGGAAAATCTAATAGGTATATAGGTAGCTATGTACAACATAAAATACAGATGGTTCAATGAACATAATTCAAATGCAATCCATATTTATACTAGTAGCATTCAGTCTCTCTCTTGCATTAATCTTTCTGTGCTGTTATTGAACCTTGAAAGACAAACGAACATTTCACCAAAATTATGTAAATCATCTCTGAAAAGTAAAACGTACTGTGTACAAAATCAGCTTGTTGCACGGCCATTGCAGGCTTTTTCACTTGTGACGGCTGTATTAATGTGTTGGGTTCAGAGAGAGCAAGGAAATAACATTTACACGTGTTTCATAATTTACATGTCCAACTCAATTATATATGCATGAACAGCCCACATGGGACTCACGCAGAGATTCCTCATATGCTACAAAACTGGAGCTTCTCTCAGTCAACAAGCTCTGCTTTGGTGATCATAGCGCTGTGCACTAATGCAGGCATAACCAAGCCTACTAGTGGTAGGCTTAGGCTACTTAGTGGTAGACTTAGGCTACCTAGTGGTAGGCTTAGGCTACTTAGTGGTAGACTTAGGCTACCACTTTCTTCTTGCTTAGGCTCTTGTTCTTGTTATCTCAACTGGTAACTTTCTTATGTTTTGGCAATATCTAATGTCATGTCCATTGCTACTCAAAAAAAAGGGCTTTATTTAGCACTTAAAACCAAAAGTTTAGCTCCACCGCCCTTTTTGAGTCAGGGAATTTAGTATACTGGTCTTCACTCTTTCTTTTCATGAACTGCAAGTCAGATTGGTGTGAAATTCCCTTTATATGCTCTTTAGACTTTGTTTCTTGAGTTTGAGAAAAGCTAAGTGATCTGTCAAAAAATTGCAATGCACACAAATACAATATTGGATTTAAGTACATTTCATATAGCTCAGTTAAAACACTTGTAACACTTGTCCCGTTTCGTTTCATCAGTTCACCTGAAACTTGTCACAGGGATTGACGACACCACCCCGAACACCTGTGTCGAGCCTTGCGTTGATGTCTCATAAAACTCAGAAACCAGAAGGAAATAATCGATTTTACCCCAAGCACTAATGCTTTAAATGCTGCTTTCTCATAACCTGTAACTTGTAAATTTCTCGCGTTGACGCTAAATACCAGTCCCCACATAATTTCCAAAAGAGAAGTCATTCAGTTCAAAGATGGCCACTTCAAGACAATGGAAGTGTCTACGGCAGGCTAATTTTGCAAACTGGCTGACGACTCAGAGGAATGGTACCATGTAACTGTCTAAGACATATAAAACCAACCGCGGAACAATTTCTCATTAATCCAGTCTCCCTAGTGTTGTCTGTGCCTACACGAGTGCATGCGCGGGTTCCTGTATATGGCTAAATCCTAGCATTAGGGAAATGACTCTAATTTTAACAATGTAAGGAGTGAACCCGGAAGTGAACTTTAGTTGGCAAGAGATTTTTTCCCATCTGCTGAGACGCCATACGGAGCAGCTATGCTTTCCGTTGTCGATTGCCTCCCTGTGGACCAACGCGTGTAACAGGGCTGTCGGAGAGACTAATTACGCTGCAGCGGAAATCACATTAGGCCTACTGATAACTGATCAGTTATTATCAGTCAAAAAAAAAAACACGGTAACTAATCTCAGTTTGAAAAATCTTTGAAAGGGAAGACAATGAAAAATAACCTAATATAACATTTAACAGGAAAAACGGCCTTATAAATCCTACACTACAGCTTCCGGGGCTCCTATTAAATCACATTAGCGTCAACCACAGGATGGCCGTCCGCATGAGAGTGACAGCACCCCTGATCTATATCCTTCATATGAGTGTTTATTTGTTTAGTACACCCATGCCTTGCTATGGGCTTCTTCTGTATACATGGCCAAGCTTTTCTGTTTTGAGTTATTTAACACCATGCCCCACCGAACATATCTATCTATTTCCACATTTCCACATTAGTCCTGAGGCAACCACTGATCGCTGCTGTATCTTCTCACTGCAATCATAGCACATACCAAGTTTTCACCTGTGATAAATGATTTACGTTGGTATGTTCAATGAACCTGTAAATGAAGCCCTTCCTTGAATTTTAGTCATTTTAGCAGATGCTCTTATCCAGAGCGACGTACAAAAGTGTTGTATTTTAGTGTTAAAGTGCAAAAAGAAACTGAGCTACCTTGCCCTAATGACAACTACTGAGATAAAAAGAAAGGACACAGGAGGGAGGGATCTGTGACTGGATGTGTAGCCAGTCACCAACAAGGCACTGTTCCAGGCAACGTGTGCTAGGACTGCAAAGGAAATTGTGAGCCCATGGCAACAATGCTTCCCACAAGAAGCGTCCACTCCAACAAACAGAAGGAGCAACATTAAAGATGGCTAATGAAGTTCCGGCTTCATTATGAGTGTCATTGGAATGGAGCTCCAAACAAACCTTTCCTTACAAACCTTGTTCAAAGTTTTCAAGAAATCCTGTTGGCCAGATGTGATGTCATATAAACAGATGTTTCTTCGCGTTCCAGTGAGTACAAAAAAAGAAAAACAGGTTAGCAGATCTCTATGGTGTACATGTCAAATTCTGCGCGGAACAATTTAATTGATTATTCAAGAGCAACTTTCACTGCACTCATTAAAGAAATATAAACAAATTCACAAAATCAGCATTTCAACTCCAGGGACAATAATTAAAATGTTACTGGCTTTTAAGCTTCTCAGTCTTTAAATCGGGGGTAAAGGGCATTTGCTGTGTTAGATAAAAGTCATATTTTCTCAGATTTTGTTCCAGGAAAGTGATAAATCATGGGTCTGAAAACTGCTTACAAAGGAATACATCAAATTAGACTGTAAGCAATTTACCCAAGGATCTGGCTAAGCATTATTTGCTCAGTTATAACTAGCGATGAGCAGGGCTCTTTCTGGTTTCTCTTTGAAATTACTTACTTAAGTACTTTATAAACCTCTCTAACCAAATACAAAATAAAATAACGCACACACACACATACACACTTAACACTCTATGCACAATGCCTAAAAATGAATAGGAATAATTACAGGCTGTAAAGCCACACTTCCTCTTGAGAGGGAAAAGTATGAAATAAAATAAATAGGAGCCAATTTTATGCAGATTTATGCAGAGTTTATCCCCTGCAAGTAAAGTTCTCTTTCATTCGTCCAAAAAAAGGAAAGAAGGGGGTTGTGGGATGCTGTACTAGTCTGTTTCATCCTTGCATGCCTAAACATCTTGCTACTGATTGCAGTAGGTATATATATATATTTTTTGTGTGTGTGTGTGTGTGTGTATTATATATATATATATAAATAGCCGCTCAATCACTAGTATCTGGCATCCAGGAAATTACTGTCAGTACCGGGCAAGGACCTCAACAAAAGTTCTTGCAGTTCTCAAAGGCTTGTAATGGAATGAGCAAGACAGTGAAAGAACACACCGGGCTTAATTTTGATGAGCTGTCAATAACACTTCATTCTGCCTTCTTAAACTGAGATTAAATCAAAACTTCGGCAACCCACCAGTCGTACTTTACATATATTTTTTATATTTATTTTTCTTTTTATTAGTAGAAAAAATATTATAAGGTAAAAATTATAAGAGACTTGCCTAAAAAAATAAAACTTTAGTAAATTAGTTTTTTAAAGTGGGTTGCCGTGGTTTTTGATTTTAGCCTTAGTGGTAATGAGTGGGGGTGGGAATAAAAGGCAAGAACAGAGTCAGTTCAAATGTAATCATGGAACAGCAATATACACAGAGCAAAGCAAGTACGTATACAGTATTTGTATTTACAGAAAAAAAGTATCAGCATCTGTGTTGGGTTTCTTTAGACCGTTTTAGCACATGAGAATACATTGAGGGCATCTATCCAGGACAACAATTTTCATTGCTCATTAGAAAGAAGTAGACTCATCCGGGTGGTCCATTTCAACTGCATCTATTTATGAGGGACGAACAATGCGTGGGAGCACTGACCCCACCAGTCTGTCTATGACGTGATCTCGCCATCACACGCGGCTACCGTCAACAGAGAGATTGTGCTGTTCACTACCATGCCCCTTGCTTTCTGTCGAGCACTGTAATTCACATCTCCATGGCAACGGTAAATTAATTTCAGCTCAAATACCTAATTTCTGCATCTCATGTTAAGCCTTGCACCACCCTGAATGTTCTGCTCTGGAAACAGATATTGTTGCTATGGTGTGTATCCGGGCACATTCAATTATGCATATATTCTGTTGGCTTGTTTTGTCATTCACCTTATGACTATAATTAAGTTGGTCATGAGTTTGGACCTTCAGAAAGAACTTCAGATGGTCCTTCTCCCCTACTAATACTATAGAATATAAAGTTCCAGCTACAGAGCCAAAGTAAAAGATTTTCACCTTGAGCATTGTCCAAACACTGTTTTAAACCCCCCTCTCATTCATTCTTAACAAAGTATTCTCAATAGGAAACAATATGAATTTTAATTTATGAAAAACTTATGAATACAAGGGACTGGCTAGAACAGGAACACTTGTGTACTGCTGGGTAGACCATTACCCAACAGTACACAAGATCTCTGACACAGCTAATGCATATCATTACTTGGGTGGAAAATACTCCTTTTTTAAATCTTATTAACATTGTAAACCGATTAGAAGAAAACTCAAAACCATACATAAGATAACTATATAACTGCATGATTTTATTTTTGGCTCCAATGCAGTTTTTTGTAAGGACTAGATATGAAAGTTTAAAATTAAAGTTTGCTTGTCAGTGCATTTTGTATGTGACTAATTTCAATTGCTTTTTATTTGTCATGAAGTGATCTGCAGCAAATCTCTCTCCTATGAGGAGGTACAACCTTACAGACACCAAAAAGACATAATGGAAACAGAATGGAACGGAATGGAATGGAGTGGAAGGAACTATAGTGGAACAAAAAGCATCTGCTCCTGGAATTGTGATCTCAACAATGTAGAGACAACAGAGCATTCCAACTCAGCACTCTGGGTTCACAAACAGATATGTTCCCTTAAAAACAAACTTATCACACTTACACGTGAAGTACATTTTTGTACATCCAAGCATTTTTAATCAAGACTCTAAGGATATAAATCACTTTATAAATCACACATTCATGGGGTATTAGTGCTGTTAGAATTAGTTTTTTTGTGTGCTTGTTTTTGTAAAAATTATCTGTTTTTTTACTAAAACAGGCAAAAGATCTATAATAACTAAAATTGCAAACAGCGCTAATACCCCACTTATGTTTTATTACCTTTTCAGCTTAAGGTTGTGTCTCCCGAGTGCTCAGTTGGTAAAGGCGTTTGCCTGAGCACAGACTGAGCCCTAAGTTCGCCCATTAGAATCCAGCTTGTGTCACTAGACAAATTTGTCATGGCGCGCCTGAGCTGAGGTGGGTTAAATTGTCTGGCCTTGTTGCTAACAGGCCTGCAGTACTGCTGAGAGTAATGTGCTGAATCTCTCATAAAGGGCTGTGTAGCCTGGGGTGCGGGAAAAGAGATGGTTGGCTCAAAAAATGACTGGAATTAGAGGAACACAGTCGTACCTCCTCACTCTCCTGGGTGGTGGGAGTTGTAGCGATGAGCCAAGATGCATTAGCAAAACGGTTCTACTGGGTGGGAGGGGAAAAAAATTACACAGGTTATCGTTTATGGATTTGGTTGAGCGTCTAAGCGTCTAAGCCTTAAGGATTTAAGCGTTTTCAAAGTTTTTACACTGCTTTACAGACATTGTTTTTATTCAGAGTGATGAATGCTAAGCTTTCAACCCCATCAGCCATGGAGACCAAAACTTTTGCTGTTTCATCTCCATGGTAGCACTTGGCTTCAGGTGATATTTGACCTTTCTTGTGATTATGGAAGCAGAACCTTGGCGCTTATTATGACTAATTTTATTCCGGTTAAATAAGCATGTGTGTTATTTCATGTGTGATTTATTTAATAAAAAAAGTTGGAGAGACAATGATTTTTTTCACGTTGTCATGGAAACAGGAAGCGATACCATGGTAGTTCCACGGATTTCAGAATGGACTGAATGACATCCAGTCTGTATCACTCTTTATTATAATATTTGAGGGGTTTAAAAAAAATCTAAACTGTTTTAATAAATTGTGTATTGGCAGGACCAGTTTCTGGCATCACCAATGTCTGAGACTACTCAATGCCCCGAGTCTGCCAATAGGCCCTCCTGGAGCTTTTTTTTTGTAGTTGTTACTTTAACAGCTTCATTACAAAGTAATTCATTTATAGAAACCGTATTGAGGTAGTCCTACTGTGTGGGCAGGGTGGAACACAGGGCCCAGAAAGAAACCAAAGGGCAAGCCTGGATATTTTCATGTTTAAAAAAATGATCTTTCCTCCTTCCCTGTCCATGCCTTCTGAACATGGGTAAATATGCCTGACAACAGGACATCTATAACTTATAAACTGTTTGGCTTCCATCATTGTGTTACATGAGTTGTTGTGCTTTCGTCATGCTGACCAAAGTATTAGCAGCTATAGTTTGTATCACCTTAGGGCACCATCAGCATAATGTGTGGTATCATTATAGTGAGTAGTTCTTGTTTTAGTGTCTTCACTGGCAGTATTCTACAGTGTTGTTTTTTGCATTGCGTACAATTATGCCTTTAAGCAGTGAAAGTATTGTTAATCATTTTGTAACTTTATGGCTTTGGAGAATAATCTGAAATCCGTGATTTGAAAAGCATTTGCATCACGTCATTGACGTGTGTCCAGTTAGTCCTTTCTGCAGTTTTACGGTTTTGTGGAACTGTCTGGGTTCAGCTCACTGCGTACATTTTACACACTATAAACCCAGTTTGGATCTGATAATGTTTTCTATAGTTCTATGGACTTTGATGATGTGTTGGTGGTGTTCGAAGTACAACAGCAGTGCACGCGTAGCTTTATGTAGAATCTGCTAAGTGTCATTAGTATTTTGCAACTTGATTTTTCTTTTCTTTTCATGTGTCAGCCTGTATTCATCAGTTGGCTGGTTTGTGTGTTTTTACAGCAGTTTAAACTTAGTTTTAAACTTAAAAACTTCACGCCGCAACAGAAGTTCATAGTTATTGTATATCCTTAAAATAACTGAACATGACATTTTAACATTAGAAGCAGTTATGGCTCATTGGATAAGAGCTTTAGTAAAAGTTCTGTTGACAAGCCTACTGTAACACACAACGTGTTGGTATGCGTGTGTATGTCGACACCTGTGTGTGTGTGTGAGTATCAGTTTGTAACTTTCCCTCTCGGGAATTGGCGTGCCCCTTGCATTCTGCATCAATGGAGTCTTTTATTTATAGACTTCATGCAGAGTTAACTGAGGCACTATTTATTGCTTTCTTTACCCATAACGGACAAGCCAGAAGTGGCTGGCAGACATTGATAGGGCCCAGATAAACATTTGAGTCGGGTTGCCTGTTGAAATGGCTTGCCAGATCCGTTTTTTTCCCCAACAACAAAAACTCATCACTGACCTAATACTTCATACTTTACTCTCTTCCTTTCACACTTCGCATCATGGTCAGAGCTCTCTGTCAATCACAAATCATTGATGTGAACATTTGAATATGCCCATTTAAAAATGGGGGCTGGCTGGCTTTTTTCTGTGGTTCTCTACTGTACCCATTCTTCCACTTAACAGCCTCTGTAGTCGAATGTCAACCTCATTCAAAGAATTGGGTTCCAGTTTTTTTTATCTTTTAATTTTTTTCAAAATTCATGACCAAAACAGAAACACAGATGTTGAGCAACATAGATCATATAATCTATGAAAGGCTTTAAGTTAAACTTGAAGGTACCCATGTTATACCTGGCCAGACTAGTTTCCGTTAACACCCACCCAAACCCAGCAATGCAGAAAGAAACATTTCAGTCTTCAAAGGGAAGTGAGTCTCCAAAGCAAAGGAATAATGAATTATCTTTCAGCAGTCATGGTTGATAGTTCTAAGCCTGGGTTAAAAGTATTCATAAAGGTCAAATCAATCAAACATTTTATCTCCACAATATGAAAGAGTATCCAATTAAGAAAAAATACATTTGATGCAAGAAATAAAAACCAGCATTGATATAACCTTTTTTCCATTTACTGAAGTCATTTTTCTCAATTAAACTTTTATAATATCTGCATGTTACTGCCACTATAGCTTGACCGGCATGAGCTGGGTGAAATTATTCTGCGGTTGGCAAGGTCGTTTGCCGTTTACAGAAGACTTTGAAGCTGTGATTTCCGCTGCTGCTTTCTCTGACTGTAGCAGTACTTAAGGTAATTCCTACTGCAGCATGGAGCAGGACAGGTCTAACTGTGTCCCCTTTCCCCATCTCTGACATAGCGGTATGTTCTAAAGGGTGAACTGAGGTGTTCTCATCTGAAGCCCCGCTGTCTGGTATTGGGTTTTCCTGGGGCCCTGTGGGTGTAGCGTCCGCCGGTCTATGAGGGTCTCATCATCGCTCTTCACTAAAGTCTGCCCGTTCCTTCGGCTGACCTCATCCTCTCTGTGGATGCTCGTTGTGGAGTGGCGTTCTATTCATCGCCTGCAGGTATCAGGTGGCAGGAGACTGTGTATTATTGGATTTTTTTCTCACTGTGGGGTCCTGAGGATGATTTGCCCTGGGTGGCTGTGACGTGAGTGGAAACCCCCGTGAGAAGGTCCCCTGACGGTGCCTGTGACACTTATCCTCATTCACTGACTGATGGATTGAGGATGTGAAGTGAGTAATAAAAAAAAGCTTTTCTCAGCCCCATATTCCTGTGAAGTTCCTCTTCAAGCTCAGTGAAATCTCACCTTGATAGAAGCTACAGCAGGATCAGCGAGATATTCAGATATATCTTAACTCAAAATATATGCATAAAAAATATTGTAGGGGGGTGCTCATTCTGTACCGATGAGCACTGGTTGTGGTCTCTGTGCCTTACGGACTAAAACACCTTACATCAAAATTCTCTTTTTAGAAATGTTACTGGAGAGAGAAGAATAAGTCACCTTCGAGCAACCCGTCTCTTTTCCACATTGCAGGCTACACAGGTTCAGTGGCAAATGGAGGAGAGGTACATGCCTCTCGAAGGAGGATAAGCCTGCAGGCGCCCAGGACATCGTATCTTTTAGAGCTGGAACTGGCCTGGTTTGCAGTTCTCGGTGCCTTTTCCAGCTCATAGATATATTTTTTCATTTTATGGTGACCAAAACTAGACCCAATGTCACAGACAAGGCCCAGCTAAAGCATAGTACAAATGCTGTCTGACCTCAACAGACTAAAATTCCATTCCTTTATCTGTATATACCAGCATCTAGTTGCCTTTTTTCTGGCTTCTACTCAGTGAATCGATCCACAACGCACATTATAACTTTGTGTTATAAGCTTTGCGTAATAACTCGTGCTCAACCAGCAATTGCAATCACACACAAATGCCTTCTCCCACATAAAATTCCAGACACACAAATCACTCATGCACACGAACACATACTCTTGTACATGTGTGAGCTGAAACACTAAAAGTTGAGAGTATCTTTAAAAACCAGCAAGGAATTTTGGAATCTTCTGGGTCAGCAGCAGATTGCATCATTGCTGTTGTCTTCACATTAGCTCAGAAAACTTTGCCAGATAACCCGCTAACTGTTCTTCCTGTGCATGGCTTGCACAGGGCAACAGAGTGTGTTTCTCAATCTGATATAAGGCATGGTGAGGCATTGCTGTTGCTAAATGGAGACAGACTTATCAAACATGTCCAAAATCCCTAACTTACACAAAACAACACATGAGTAGGACTGTATACAGGTTTCAGAGGCAGGCTCCTCGCACAGAAATTCAGTTGCCCACAGAGCACGATGTGCACCTTTGGGAAAGTGGACCATTCCTCACTTCTTCCCAAATACTCTGCATTCTCTAATGTTGTGAGTTACCGTAACCCGACAACGTGAATGCAACGTAGCTGCAACGAACGGAGAGCATTTCACATGCAAGTCTCGGACCTGGTTACAGTGCTCACTTGAAAGACTGAGCGACGGCAATAAGTTGACTGAATAAGCCAATCGGCATTGTGTAACAAGACAGCCGATTAACAGAGAGCCTTCTAAGCCCCCTAAAGCTGCTGAACGCGAGTGATTCTGGTTTGGATGAAAGCATGCTCGATGACAGAGAGAGGGAGCACACGTACCTATACTTCATGCCTGTCAGCTTGCCCGTGGACTCCTTCAGGGAGATGTGGTGTCTGGGAGTAAAGGACCCAAAGCTACGGGCGATGATGGCCACCGTGCGAAACTTGGCTCTGGCGGCGTTGACCACGTTGGGGCTGGTGGTGTTCTGCTTGCCATGGTCCCCATTGCGACCCTTCAGGTTGTGGTCTGTGCAAGCGATTGAGACTTGCATGGCTGCTTTTGGGCAGGGATATTTGCTGCTTCAACGGTCTTGACGGTGTTTTCGGTTTCTACTTAGCGGCGCGGTGGTTTCAGTTCGACCCAGCAGAGCGCGGTGGGAAAAAATTTGAACTCCCGGGTTCACAGTGTGCTGAAAACTTTCTTTTGCAGCCCCTCTGTCTTTGTGTGTGATGGAGAGGGAGAGGTGTAGAGCGGTAGGGGTCAAAATGTTAAACAGATCCCTGGAGAAGCTGGAGAAGTTCCAGACTGATGTCAAAGAGTCCTCAGGATTCAGGGTTCTCAACACTAAGCAGGGAGCTTTGTCACTTTCAGGGTATCAGCCCAATCCAGTAATCTAGTGAAACCTCCTCTCGCTCTCTCAGTAAATAGTGAGCTTTTTACCCCAGTCTACTGCGATTAACATGTGTCATGGATGTAATTCTTTCCCAGGCTGTTTTGAAGTCTCTTCTGCCACCCTTTATTCTTCTTTCCACTGTTGTCAGCAGGGGACCTCCATCTCTGCTGGTGTGCCGAGGTGACAGCGAGGGAAGCTGCAGTCCACTTCAGTCCGGGGGTCTCTTTATCTCTCTCAGCTGTGTGCTGCCTGCCGCTAAGCGCTAAGTTCCCTGTGAATCAGCAGTCTCCAGCGCAGACGCATAAACGCGCGTGAACACTCACGCTAATGGAGCAGGTTCTCTTCAAGACTCCACAAAGTCCTCAAACTCTGCAGCTCTGCAATACTGTGCCGAGCACAATTCTTTCCGTTTTGCAGCCCAATATCCAAAAAAACTCCTTGACCCAGGAAACAGACGGACAGCTTTCCTTTCAACTATACTTATGAAAAAACAGTTATTTTGGTTTAAAATAGCTACATGAAAGCAAACAAACATGAGAGCAGAAAACCAATATAAGGTTCCTTTGTAAGTAGTCGGAGAACAAGAAAAGCAAGCAGAGAGAGAGAGAGAGAGAGAGAGAGAGGACTGCAGCTGGTTGGTCGGTGGACAACAGAGTGAGGGAGAATCTGCTGTCTGTTGGTTGCCGCTCAGCGAGAGGATCCGCAGTGTCTCATCAGTACTGCTCCCAGCACAGTGGAGAGGACAGTAAATACGGATGGATCTGACAGAGCGCTGACTCTGACTGGCTGTGGTTTGTGTGTGTGTGTGTGTGTGTGTGTGTGTGTGTG
>JAOVYW010019645.1:24316-34366 GCA_025775045.1 Hiodon tergisus | reverse complement strand
CACACACAAACATACACACACTCACACACACACACACACACACACACACACTGACAGACATCAGCCACTTAAAGAAGACAAACCAAATACACACACACACTCACACACACACGCACATACACACATACACACACAGACAGACATCAGCAACTTAAAGAAGACAAACCAAATACACACACACACACACACACACACACACACACACACACTGACAGACATCAGCCACTTAAAGAAGACAAACCAAATACACAATGATGCAAACGTTGTGCTACTGCATGAAATATTGTCGGAGATTGGTAGACATGAGATCCTCCTCACACTTTCATCCTGCATACTGATGGGAGTCAGCCTCCAGTCCAGAACATGCAGCCTAACACCAAAAACTGCATGATTTAGGGGAACGGAGCTTGAAAATTGCATGGAGTTTAATCAATACTGTACATTTTTTCGATAAATAAATGGCATCAGATATTAATGAACCTCCCTCAGCATGACCACAGGGACAGCACCGATTGGAAATCCTGCTTGGCTTGCTCGATTCCTTTTTGGCCACTTTCTGCACTGAGCCCAGAGCTCGGAAGCAATTTATGACACCACTGCCTGTCACAGTTCACTACCCTCCCCTCATCTATTGTCTGAGAAGTGCTCCTTTTATGTGATCAGGATTTCTGGAGTCTGAAAGTTTATTATGATTCTTCTGACTTTCAAATGATACCACGTACAGAATATAATGTGCTGGTTTGGCTGCCTTCCACTTCAGTATCAGTGGCCAGGTTATTCAGGTGGTTTTCCACCAGGAGGGATAGAAACGGAGTCCGTCCATGTGGGCTTCTACTGATCCATACTTCTGCTGGGGGGCCCATTTAAAATGATCTGTTTTCTCCTGTGTGTGTGACAGACAAAAAGACTGAGTGTGTGTGCATGAGAGAGAGAGAAAGTTAAAGAGTGTGTGTGTGTGAGAGAAAGAGATAAAGATACAGAATATGTGTGTGTATGTGTCTGTGTCAGACAGAAAGACAGAGTGCACGTGTGTGTATGAGAGAAAAAGTTCTAAATGTATGTGTGTGTGTGTGTGCGTGAAAGAGAGCATGTGTGTGCATCAGTGTGAAAGAGTGTGTGTGTGTAAGAAAGAGAGAAAGAGAGACTGTGTGTGTTTATGTGAAAGAGAGAAAGAGAGTGCATATATGTGTGAAAGAGTGTGTGTGTGTGTGTGTGTGTGTGTGTGTGAGAGAGAGAGTAAGACAGAGAGCTCATGTGTGTTTGCAGGAGAAAGTGAAAACGGACCCAGGTTTTTTCTGCAGCTCTGCAGTTCTCCTGCTGCACGTACGTTTGTGAGCATGAATGAGAGCTGCAAAGAGGGCCCCCAAGAGAGGCTGGATATTTAAACTGCAAGCTTTGTGAGGGCACTTGTGCTTTCAACTTGACTCACAACACATAAACTTCAAGCCCTCTGAAGGGCAATATTCAAAATACACTCCCCAAAGGTAGATGGAACATTCAAGCAGCAGGTGTATTGAAACAAAGGGAATTAGGGAAGCAAAATGAAAGAAGAAAAATAGATGGCAAACCAGAACTAACTTCTAGATTAGTAGGAAACCCCTATTTCACTAACTAATCTGCTTACCCAATTCTAAAAGTGTCACCAAACAGCTTAAACAGGAGTCTGGATGTATGCCCCAGGACAATTGGTAGTTTGTAACAGTTACGATTGCTCCTGGGGTGTGCAATGCCTTAGTGTCTCTCACTTCCTTCCTTCAGGCACATCACAAGGAATTATTTTAAAACACTAGACACTCTTGAATAAGGCTATGAATCAGAGCAAATGCATACACCACACAGGGTAAATATTACTAATAGTAGTGCTCCCCCTGGTGGTCTATTTAGGCATAGACGATACACGTATATTATGGAGCTCTACTCCGTTGGTCACTAGAAGACACACCCACTCCTGATGCTCAAGCTCTTATCGTGGGATTCAATGACCTTAAGCCCCCTGAATTATCTATCTGACTATACACTGTTTTCTGTGAGTTGGGTAGGATCTGATTACAAGTGAGGGATAACTAGACATCTACCTACAGTAAAAATAATATTGTTGGATAACCACCTATGAAAATACATTAGACAGGAGTAACTCAGGGGATGTACTCACTCTGAGGTGACCTCACCAATCAACCCAACAACATGTACAGTAGGGTGTAATACTGGTCACATCGCTATTCAGCGCACTGGTCCAGACCACAGCAGTGTGAATTGGTGTCAGTGGAGTAGTTAACAGGGCAACGGTATAACTCAGTGGTCAGTACAGCAGTATGGATCAGTATTCATTGCAGCAGAGTGGAGCACTGGTCAGTACAGCAGTACGGATCAGGACTACATACAGTGGTGTTTGTCCCATTAATAAATAGAACCTGACTGAACAAATAACACACTAAATCCATTCTATTACACGCTAAAATGCATGTATATACAGAGCAATGGTACAACATTTATATTGTTGAAAAAAGTATGTGAACTTTAATAACTGCTGGCACTCGCATGAGCAGTAATTACTACAACCAAACGTTTCCCGTAACTGCTTATCAGTCCAGAAAATTGGCTTGGAGGAATTTCAGCCTCCAGTGCTGTGACTCAGTGATGCTGTGGGCTTTCTTGCATGAACTGCTTGCATTTAATTAAGACTTTGATTGAGGCACTACAAAAGGGCAATTTCTTCTGCTTCAGCATGAATTCTGTTTTAGTTTGACTCTTGCTGCATGACCCACCTTCTGTTAAGCTTCAGCTCACAGACAGACACCCACAGACATCGTGCCCTAGAATTTGTTGATACAATCCAGAAATCACGGTTTTGTTAATGATCGCCATTTCCAGACCAATGAGAATCAACGGCACTTTGTCTGAGGTCCTCCGGAATCTTTTGATCTCTTTATCTATCGCAAGGACTTTGATGAAGATCCGATCACGTTTTAGGTTAAATTTATACAGAAATACAGAACATCCTGAAGGGTTTACCAACTGTCTCTCACTGCTGTACCTCTTTATTCAGAAAAGCACGAGTCAGACAGGTGGTGGTATTTAACGGAAAGAGGAAAAAACGAAAACAAGAACAGACTGAAGTGAAAATTAATAGATTATGTGATGAGGTTAATTGAAATATGGTGGGAAATGAAAGCAGCTGTTTGGAACCGACTTCCCAAAACCAAACTGAGTTTCTACGGCACAAGGCACAGCACTTATACCAAGGCGGTTCGAATAGTCTTTCCCTTAAGTTGTCATTTTTCAACAAGAGCCATTCCAAAATAAATGCCAGCGCACGTTTTAACCTGTTGGAGCTCTTATGGAAAAAGAGGAAAAACAAGAACGCGCAGCTATCTGGTGGCAATTAGTTTCTACTTTCTAAAAGAACTCTAGGGTAGAGAACCAGTAACCATGTAACTGACGTATTTGCAATGTATTTTGTTTAAAATTAAATTAAATACATATAAATAAAAAACACGTGTTACTTCTAAAATTATCGATTAAATACACTATAATTTGCAAAAGTAAAAATAAAAGGAATTCCTAGAAAGAGCAGAAAGGAGAGTAGCTAGATATGCCATCAATGTTATGCTGTTATGCCGTTCAGTTAAAAGTCCAAACCCCAGGGTAAGGAAGTCTTGTGGAAAACACACATAGCGCTAAATTTAGCCCACATTAGATTTCGCCATAGAAAATTACTGTTTGATGAACACACTCATAACGATAGACCAGCCCTTAGCCTGGAAAAGCCCAACAAATAAGGGGTTTAAGCTTGCTTTAAGCCCTCCTCTAGGCCCCCAGAAATGCAATTGGCCTGGTATGTGCTGAGAAGCCAGGCTTACGCATGACAGTGGCAATGGGACAAAGGGTTCCTTACTTCCGCACTTTCCCTTTAGCACAGCATTTTAGGATGTGTTTTTCTTGGGATTGTATAAAAAAATCAATCAATTTACTCCACATGTGTTCTCTTAGAATCAGCATGTTTTTTTCTGCTTCTTCCATCCAAACTTTTCTCTATCCGCAACTCTATTCCTCCTTTTTTCCAACTCACCTAACTCAACCCCCCTCCCAAAAAACTCTACAGTCTTTTTTCTCTCCCACGTTTTAAAGTGCAACACTGGCAAAATTACTTAATTGCCTGGAAATAATTCATGCAAAAACCAAAAATATTACTTTACCAAAGAAATGATAACTGCAGCACCTGTGGCAGGCATACTAAAGTACATGGTGACACATGTAAGTAACAAGTTAATCTAACTCATACATTTAAACGCAAACAATTTAGCAAAAAACTCTAGAATCACAGCTCTTAAAAGTTATTTTAGCACAAGCCACTGTGGAAAAATCTGCAGAGATAAAAATTAAATAGAATACACAGCCAGATTCTAATGGGTGTCACATTTGTAAAGAACTGATTATCTCACAGGTGTGTTGAAAAAGCTTTAGATTCTGTTTATTGATACATTTGATTGATTAAATAATCAAAGAGCTGAAAATATAAACAGTGATTGAGATTGCGGTAGAAAACGCACCCAAATGCACCTCTTTTTGACAAAACCCTTTACTGCAGGAAGACAGCACAGCCTTATCATAAGCGTTAGATCCACGCCGTATTATAAGCAACCTCGGGATCTAACACCACCACGTCTGGCATTTGCCGTAAACACTGATGAATATCCTTCTGCGTGTTAATCCATAAAAGTATCTCACAGATGGTGGACATTAAAAGTAGATTTTAAAATTGAAGCTCCAGCAATAATAAAAAGATGTTGGCTACTCGTAAATTGAGTTTTACAAATTCTTCAGTAAAACTTGATTTCATTTTGTCACACACACACAGCGACTATAAAATTCCCATTATAAAAAGAAAAAAGGATTGTATAGGCATTTTCACCAGTGTCAAAGCTATGCGCATGTGAATGTTGATACTGGAGACGCTCTTGTTTTCTTGTTTATTAATCTACATATGGCAAACATTAAGCATTGCTCAGCCGTCCGTCCCCTGAGTGGTTCGAGGGACAGTAACCTGCATGATAATTCCCTTCTAATTGCACTGGCAATTAAGTATTTAGTGGGAACACCTGCCGACTGATGTTAAATATTCATTATTTTTCCAGGATGAATAAATGATATGCCAGGCAGGTACTGATACGGCACTGGTCACGCTCACTTATCTGAGGGCTGCAGCGGATCTGTGATTGGCTGTTCGAGGAGGCACGCAGTGTATTTAAACACTTAACACTGAGTGAACAAGGCACGCAGACAATCAGGCCGCGTTTGGTCGACAGTCTTCGGCAAACAATGACATCCATAATAAGGGGCTGTTTTTATGTGTTTGGCTAGGGACGGTGAGATTGGTGGATTTAAAACGCATAGCGTTGTGTACTTGATGTTGAGTTTAGTGCTCTACCTGGTGTGTTTGTATATATCATATCGCTGTCACCTTCCTCTCCTCCCATATGTTATTGCTCTCCTCGTTCCACAGACATACTATACAAAATTTGTCTCAAGAGCTATGCTACTCTGGGTTAACAAGTCCTGGCTTAGTCATTTTGGGGACCATCATTCCACCATAATGTCTTCTAGAATTTCTTCTAGTTTCAGTAGGTTTTGGGCATGACGCTACAGCCAACACTGCAAAGCTCTCGGTAAGCCAGGAACATAAAAAACCTCAGATAAAAAGAAGTCTGATATTATAGCAATTATAGCAAACTAGTACATTTCAGATGTGCCAGCTCATATGATGGATATATTTAACTTAACAGTGTCACATGTCCTTTGTCCCCCACATTGTTTATGATGACAACGAATATTTTTTGGTCCAATTTCTGAACCTGATGTCTTCATTGTACAGTGCAGATGGTTCTGTAGCAATACTATATACTTTCTATTCTGAAAGAAATTTGCTTGCTTGATTGTGGACCAGATTCACAGGGAATCACTGGAAATATCATGTAAATATAACCCAATTTAAAACACAGTTATTATTGGAAAATATAACTATATTTATATATTTATATTTATCGATTAACCTGTGCTTATTATAGCAATAAAATTAATTGCCTTTAATTAATTTGGCAGAATCAATGCAGTATGAATTTTTATGTATAAAAACATAAAAACATATGACATATAATTGAACCATTTACAAATATGAATAAACCTTTTTTCTCTCGGATATTTGTCAGAGATAAATATATTAAAGGAATTAAATACATTTATACTTTAAATGAAATGGAGAGATCTCTGGGATTATTATTATTACTGTATATGACATTTAAACAAACAAAAAGGTTTTGTTTGAAGAACAAAAACACAGAACTTACGTAGGCCATGTACTTTGGACATTACAGCAGTAGGCCTTTTCGTAAGTAACAAATACAAAGCAATAAAGACATTAAAATGTATTAACCTATTAATGTATTAATCATTAATTTTCATACCTGGTTAAGTACCTTCATAGAATATAAATGAACACACCCTTGTGTTGTTCACTTTACAAGCCCAACAGATAATAACATAAAGACAAAATCTTTAAAAAAAGTTTTCGTTTTGTAATTTATTTTGTCAAAATGATTCCACACCGAAATCATTTGCCACATGACATACTGAACATCTGAATGAAACAGAAGAGCAAATGCAAGGCGCTTATTTCTGGATGCTGGCTGTTTTCAACAATGTCATTTCTCACAGAGAAGTATTATGTAGTTCTTACTTCGCAGAAATAATAAAATATCATAATAAATAAAAATAAAATAATAATTTAAAATTCGCACAACAAACACAATAATTTCATAATTAGAATTTCCAGTAAAAGTTCATGCCAACGTTTAAAAAAAATTATTAGGTGATAAAACAAGCCCTAGAGACTAAGATTTCCTTGATAAAAATCTGATAATTTTATCTTTAGACCTAATAAACACATGGAACTGTGACCATAGAAGTGTACTTTAAAAGCTGCAGTATATATACAATTGAAATGCAACAAAGTCTCCCTAAGGACCCACTGGTTTTCTACTAAACGGTCCTACTAGTTTCCAAACATGTAGACGCTCATAGTCGTATGGCTTTTACTTCACCTCTTATTTATAAATATCAAATTAGTCAAATGAATGCCAGTGATTCCACGTCAAAAGCAGTTGCTTATTTCCATAAGCTTATTTCCAACCCTGCTAGCGACAGTCGCCTCACCCTGACTGACGGTGAAGTCTTAAACAGAAGCATTTCAAGTCATTAACTGAGCTTGAGATTACATGTTTTATGAGGATTCCATTGCTAAGCACGCTGGGTGTCGCACCATGCATTACCCTCGCAACATGTCACATGTTATGGAAATTTTTCCAGCCCATAAGAGAAAAAGGCCATTGTCTCATCAATATATATATATATATATATATATATATATATATATATACAAATACACAATTATGTGCAGCTAAACTTTGATTCTGTTCAACCATCGCTGTTATTATCTGTTTATAAAACCTCTATTGATCATCAAGTTCCCCACAAATAGACAAATGTCGTCACTGGATACCTAAAAAGACCATGTGATCTCCGGGGTGACCCAAGCCGGGGGAGGTCAGCCCAGAAATAGACAGAGAGAGGCCAAAACACTGCAGGGGCTGCGTTAGAGACCAGACCACAAGCACTAAATTCTGTGGGGAGGGGAAGTGGGACGGCTGATTCACGTTCACCAACCCATGCCAACGTTCCAGAAAACAGCCATAGAGAGAAGAGGGAGTACAGCTCTTTACTCAGAAAGAGGCTGTATGGGATTCTTAATTCAAATAGTTTTACATCTCATGATAGACCAGCAATATAAATTCAGGCTGCTCCTTTAAAGACTAAAACAGCAACTTCTGTGATAAAGACACTTTCCTGCACAGTTCCCTAGACCCTTGCCCTACGATCCGATGTCTCTGAGTTTTCCCCCTCTCTCTGTCCTCTGCTTTTGTTCCCCTCGCCCAGCAAACAACCAGTCAATAAAAGCTTATTGAGCGACATCCAAGCACCAATCATTTCAGACATTTCGAACACATGGCATAGCAAAGGACATGCAGAGAGGCCAACCAGACACGGGCTGACCTGGAAAAGCAGACTGAAAGCGGGTTCCATTGGGTTTCTATGGAAATGAGTACCATAGATTATTCAAAAGCAGAACTGCTAAATCTGAGAACAAGATACAAACATGATTATTGCTTACGTACACCTGACATTAGGCGTCTTTCAGTGTCATGTGTTTAAAGAACAAATCAATAAAATGTAAATAAAAACAGAATCTATTAACAATATTCCAGTCAACTAAAATAAACAACAGACAAATAAACAACATATATATCTATAAACAATTATATATCAAACATTTTGTTTAAAAATCTCTCTTTAATAAACTTTCAATAAACATTCCAAACAACTAACTAAAATTCAGAAAATACAAACACTTCCATTTGCACTTCTTTTTAATACTTTAATGCTAATGTATAACGCTGTACTGAGCTTGTGGGTGAAGAGTCTCTCACACACACACACACACACACACACTCTCACAAAAACACACACACACACTCACACAAACACATACAGGCAGACTCACACACACAAACACACACACACACACACACAGACAGGCAGACTCACACACACACACACAGACTGACACACACACTCACACAAACACATACAGGCAGACTCACACACACAAACACACACACACAGGCAGACTCACACACACAGACTCACACACAGACTCACACACACTCACACAAACACATACACCCACACACACAGATTCATACACAGACTCACACCCACACACACACATACACACATGCGTGTAAACCACAGATGTCATCACAATGTAAATACATGCAGACTTCTTTCTTCTGCATACCTGTACGCCATCCCGGTTCTGCCTCTGGCCGAGTCATGCAGGGACAGCCCGTGCATATTGAGGAACTCCTCCAGTTGTTTCAGCTCCAAGGGAGCGTTTGGCTTCAGGCTGCCCCAGCACATCATGGGAGGATTCACCTTCACCACTGAGCTTGGTCTCTGAATCTTGGACGAGGCTCTCTCTGGCTTCTGTGTTCCTTTCTGCTTGGGATTGGGGATGTCAGCACACGGCGCCTTGTACAGATACATCTCTTTCTCTTGCTATCCTGGGAGGGTCTCAGTCGACACAGCACAGGTGTAAATGGCCTCTTGTCGTCTCTCGGGTCATACACACAAATTGAATGGCCGAAACCAAAAAGTTTTCAAAGCCCAGGAATGTTTGAGTTAAGGAAAAAATCAGGAGCTACATGTAGTCCATCAAGCCATGAGAGTCTCCTTCATTCAAAGATCTGCTTTTTACCACCACATTTCTCCGTGAACATTGTCTTTCTGCTTAGTTTTGTTTCACTGTGCCTAATAAATGCCATGGGAATCTGGGACATTTTCCCCCCTCTCTCTCTCTCTCTCCCTCTCTCTCTCTCTCTCTCTCTCTCTCTCTCTCTCTCTCACTCATCCCCCTCTCACACCCTCACTCACCACTTCCCCTGTCCCGTTCTCAATTCCCTTTATCTCTGCTATTTTTTGTCATAGTCTCCTGTGTTTTTTTCCCTGAGTGTTGCCTACATGCAGAGGAGGAAGGCCAGATTTTCTGACCTTTGCCTCTCTGCCGTCAATGAGAGTCTAATTCTGACATCGTATCCACAGGAATGTGGGAATAAAGAGGATTGCCACTTTCCCATATCCCGACTTCTCACTAAGGGTATGCATCACTGTGGAACGCCTCCCCAAAACTTCTCTCAGCTCCCCGAGAATCTCTGTTCCCACATGCTGAGGAGTACACACACACGCATGCACACACACACACGCATGCACACACACACACGCATGCACACACACACACACAGACACACATACACACAGACACGCATACACACAGACACGCATGCACACACACACGCATGCACACACACACACAGACACGCACTCACGCATACACATGCACATGCACAGACACACACACAGACACACATGCACGCATAC
>JAOVYW010019645.1:0-24216 GCA_025775045.1 Hiodon tergisus | reverse complement strand
CACACACACACAGACACGCACTCACGCATACACATGCACATGCACAGACACACACACAGACACACATGCACGCATACACATGCGCATGCACAGACACACACACAGACACGCATGCCACATACACACGGATACACACACACACACACGCACAGGAGGGGCGGTGCGGTCTATTGATATGGGAAAACATATTCCTGACATTAATTTCAGCTGGCATAATGAAAGGCATTATATATTTTTAGATGATTGAAATAAAATAACCTCTTAACCTTGGTGGTCTTTCCCGAGATCACAGGGATTCACTTCTTTTTCAGTGTTTCATTTTTATTGGGTGACAGCCAAACAGAAGTTTTGGTCTCAAATAGGAAACTCTCCAAATATGACAGACATGTTCGGTATTCCCTGATCTCAAAAGAAACACACTTTTCACTGTCCCTTTACTATCACAAAAGTATGAACATCCACAGACACACATAGAAATCTTATATTTCCTTATCACTTAAATGAAACACCAAAACCAGCAACGGTGTTTTACTTCTTTATCAAGGAGACCAGCTGCACACCAGTAAAAGTTCTAGCAAATGAGTCATTGCCAGGAATACCCTGGTGCCAATCAGCGCTGGAATTCTCCCCTGCACCAGATGAGGGGGCGCTTTGGCTCCCGTTGCTTGTCCTCCGTGTCGGGGGACAAAACCAGATTTCTTTTTGCCTCACTAGTTATTTTTCATTTGAAGGTAGTGAAGTCAATTTGCATCTCTAATTGGATTAATGATTGGAAGGCTCCTGAGACTTTATATTTTAAGAACTGCACTGGCCTACATGAAAGATGTCTCTAAGCCATTCCACCCCTGACTCTCAAACACATCTCCAGAACACATCTGCGTTGTCCTACAATACTTGGACCATAGCTGATATGGACTCTAACACAAAATAATGCATAAAAAATCTTGGATATAATTTGGCTGTAATGTACCAACGGCAGGGAAAAGACACAGTGTGTCATGCCACTACCTGAGAATCCTGTTTAACAAGCTCCCCTTATAGTCAGTATGGTTCCAGAAGAAGCCGAAAAAGCAGGAGACCAGAAAATTTCCTCATCCTCCATTATGCCACAGTGGAATAATGTTCCCACCTTTCAGTTTAGTTTAACATTGGATACTCTGTCATCAAACAGTTTCCCTGCTAATGTATAACATTTGCGTAACATTCCTGGAATGTTACAACAGTGCTATGTCTAGCCTAGGTGATAAAGGTCATGGAGAGTCATTGTGTTGGGTCTTTGTTGATCTGATTTATCGTGCTTTGCATCTTTCCTTTCAGCGACTCTACCTGATCGAATGCCTCTGCACTCCTGCTCTACACATCAATCAACTCAACCCCTGTGCTAAAACAAAACTCTCAACGCAAAATTAACAGCCAAAGGTGAAAGTCATCCAAAAGCAAATCGAGTCAAAAGAGGTCACTAGATAATGATGGGTAAGTTATCTGGCTTTTTTTTGTGTTGCTATTGGTTTCCACCAAGTTCCACTTCACAAACGTAGTCTTTCTTCAGACCTCTCCATAGACTTCAACACAGTGGATCATCAGCTCCTGCTGTTCACTCTTATTGGGTAAAGAGTTTGCAGTCTCGCACTAACCTGTACTCTCAGAGTCTCAGTTTGTCTCAGCCCTTGGCTCCTCCTACACTGTCACTCAACGCTGTGGTTTTTCCCCAATGTTTTTTTGTCATCTTGAATATACCTAGAGGGTCTCAGTGTGTTTCAGTCCATCGCCCCTTACTGTTCTCCTCCTACACTGTCACTCGACGCTGGGGTAATTCCCAGTAGTTTGGTTTTTTCCCTATCACTACTATATCAACGGAACTCGGCGTATTATCTCATCCTCCCACTGACTCCTGCTTCTTCGCAGACCCAGATGCACCCTGCCAACGCCAAGGCCATTATTGCATTGCTCCAGCTTGAATTTCTTGCTCCGATAACATGAATTTTGCTACACTGATCCAGCTTTTCTGCTCAGCTGTGATGGCTTGTGATATTTGCTATTGTGCTACAAGTGAAACTATCATTCCTGGTTATCTTTTCAAGTTCCTAGCACCACATGTATTATACCACGATGACTCTGTACGTCACTAGAAGGAATTGTGCATTTGGTAAATAAGTTGTGATAAAAATAAATAAATATTAATAAATAAATAGTAAACAACATTAATAACATCCTCCCACCCCCAACGACTTACTTCTGCTTACATCTGTATTGCGCATTCAAAAAGAGTAACCAACCAACCCATTCCGATGAAGCCAGTTACAAAGTCTGTGTTGATGGTCAGGGCATTCAGAAGCCCTGCCAGTAACCTCTGACAAGCCCAGACAGCTGATGCTGATGCCCGGGGCATACTTTTTGGAGCACATAGACATGAGTTCAAAGCCCCTGCAGCAGCTTTGCATTAGTCCACTCATTTTGAGATTCCTCTCAGGCCTCAGTTTAAATGCATGAAAACGGTTGGCGGCCCTTTTCTGCAACACATGGCAAGGTGAAAAAGCATTGCTCCTGTCCGATCTGATCACAGTGAAACCAAGAAAAGGCACAAATTATGACAGGAGCCTCTGACAAAACATTACCTTGGAAGAGAAGATGTCGGTAAAAAAATTGGTAACGCAAAATTGGTTTAAAAAATTGTTTTTACAGTAACCTAACCGATCTATTGGCCAGCGGGCTGGGGACCAGGAATAAACCTATGTGGAGTGGCAGGAGAAACTGTCCAAGATGTGTGTGTCTACGAGTGTGTGTTCCTGCTCCTTTACTGGAATAGTACCTCGGGTTCAAAAGGAAGGCTCTGAAGGTAAAACTTCAGGAATCTGATATCAGAGGCAAGACACTTCTGCTCTCTCTCTCTCTCTCTCTCGCTCTCTCTCGCTCTCTCTCTCACTCTGTAGGCAGTGTTCAGTGGAGAGTATAAGGGGCAAACTTCCTGGAAGAAAAGCAACCCGATCAATGCATACCTGCCCCAACAAGGGCAACCAGAGCCGAAGCAAAAGAGCGCCATTCCGTTAGCATAAGTAGTGTCTCATGGCAGAGCAGTGTCCGAGCGTTATCTTCCTTTAATTTCTAATCTGCGGGGCAATCAACGGAGAATACCGAGGCCCCAGATCTGCACCTCTTCTTTTTGTGTTGTGATAGAAATGATCAGGAATAGTGGTGTTAGTTTTGAAAATTCTTACATCACTCAAGACCAGTGCACTGGTAGGGGGGCGTGAAACGGAACCACAAAGATCAGCTGGAGAGATGAAATCAAAACACTGCTTATCGCTGCCGCTGAGGTAGCGAAGATTTACTGGGGCAGCCCATCCCTTATTATCCATGTTTTTAAACAACAAAAGCATTTGCAGACTTTATACGTATGTTTTATTATTTGTTGGTGCCATTTCAGCCGACACAAATGCTGTCCACTACCTGTATAATTAAAGACACTTTGAGGAAAAAAAAAAAAAGAACCAGTATATTAAAGAGGCATACAGAGAAGGATGTTGGGTGAGTGAGTCGGCCATCAGCCCCACTGGAGAAGACAGAACTCTCCTTATTCGTTTTTCCTGAAATACTTGACCATGAACGAAAAAGCGTTTTATACTCAAGTGAAATCCCAAAGGGAAATAATGGAGGGTAAACACAGTGATTTACAGTTACTGACAAATAGAGTGGGCAGGACACTGGGGAGTTGCTAACTAAATTGGCTGAACATCTGAAAACAGTAGTCTGAGAATTTTTTGACAGAAATTGTGGTTTGAAACATTTAATTTACCAAATCCTCTTTTTTATCAATCGGTTTATTCAAAATTTTAATAAGACGCGGCAAGGAGCAATTGTACATTATATTATTTACTTGCTAAGGAGACGCTCTTGTTCAAAGTGACTTAGATGGCGTAGAGTTTAAAAGTAAAGTGTTTATTTTACTGTAGTGAGAATAACAATACCGGTAACTGAAATCAGAGTTTGGTGTAATAGGTACCCAGAAAGTCCAAAGTAATTACCAGAAGTATTTATATACAAAACCTAACCATATTCTTGCTTTACCCAGCGTTGTCTAACTGTTTTCTAATAATATTTGGGTCTCAGATAATGACTCTAACCCAGATAGAATATTGTCTCTAACCCAGAGTCCAAAGTTTTCTTGCAGGCCATAGCACATAGACACCATTGACAGTTGTCAATCATATCCGTATTGCCTCTGATAACAGCTCTTTGTCGGTCCTAGTGTTTCTTGTCCTAAGTGATGCCTTTGACACTAATGCCCCCCAGATCCTTCAAAATAGACTTGAAAGCAATATTGGTATTAAAGGAAGTGTACTCTCTCAGTTCAAATAATACCTAACAGACAGATTTGTACAAATAAATAACTAAAGTTATTTGTGGTGTCCCATAGGGTTCAGTCTGAGGTCCCATACTCTTCAACCTATATATGTTACAACTAGGTTATGTGATTCGTAAACATGGGATTAATTGCCACTGCTATGCAGACAACACATAGCTCTATCTTGTCTGTCAAACCAGGTGAGGCCCAGCATATTGCCAAATGACAAACTTGCCTCAAGGACATGAAAAATGACTGAAATTTAACTTTCTAATATAAAATTCAGGGAAAACTGAAATTATAGTCCTAGGCCATTAAAAACTCTGAAACCGAATGGCGAATCATACAATGAGTTTAGACTGATATTCAGTGCCTCCCAATTTTCTTATCAAATACCTTGGGGAAACAATTGACCCAGATCTCTCGTTTGAATACCATTTAAAAAATAAAACAAAAGCACTATCTTTTCTTCTTATAACTATTGCTAAAATCAATTTGCCAAAAGCATTTTCTCTGTCTATTTGATACAGATATTGTAATGCCCTTTTCCAGGCAGCCCACAAACTGTGACAAAACGGTTACAACTGGTGCAAAACGCTTTCGCTGAGATCTTAGCTAAAGCCAAACAATACGTCCACATAACACCAGTCTTAGCATCACAACAGGCTGGCTATTTGACCATCCCAAGAATATCAAAAACGAAATCAGGCGGTAGAGCCTTCTCAAACAGAATCCCCTTGCTATGGAATACTACCAAATTTTGTTTGTGAATCAGACTTCTCAATGTTCAGATTAAATCAGATTAAAAACCTATTTGCTCAGTTTGTCCTTTAGCCATGTTGGTTGCTGAGCTGGAGGGTGGAATGTAGCTAAGAGCTTTCCTTGCTGTCGATTGTCTATTAGTAGGCCCACCTTACAGGCTATTGCCCTACTGGTGGTCTGGCTGTGTTCTTAGGAGTCGGGAAATGATCGTCTTCATGGATATACTTCCTTCCCTTACATATCACCATACTTTAGCTTTTTTTATGCTTCCATAATTTATTAGTGCTGAGGCCACATAATGTTGTACAACACCTAATTAATTCCCTCTACATCCCCTTGATTGTCAGCTTCTAACTATATTTTTTCTTTCCCTCTCTCTGGCATGGGAGAGATCAGATGTGGCCAATCCAAAGTAATCCAATCTCCAGCGTAGTCCTGGCGTCAAGAACCAAGAGTTACACACCCCTCGTAGTTCCTTTCAACCTTTGACAAAGTGCTAAAGCTGCTGACCCCTCAACACAGCTCCTTACTGATAAACTTAATTATAGATTTTTTCCCCCCCATATTTGTCCATTTTCAAGGAGCCTCTGGGGTCAGGGAATAATACAGTTCATCCCACTGAGTTTTCTGTTTTTTGATTCCCTCTGGACTTTCTCTATCTGTCTTCCACTAAGAGCTTAGTCTCCAGTCTTGCAGGCCAACTGTGTTAAACTGAAAAATGTTTAAAAAAAATGTGTTGCATTTTATTTTAAAGGTAGGGTGCACAATCCTGTTAAAAACTGGATTTTTTGGTCGTTATGGCTAGGATGAAAGAAAATGACTAAGCTTAGCCTTCTGCGACACTTGGCAAAATGATGTCAAAATAACAAATCTCTTATCTTGCATTTACAATTTAGATACTTAGCAGATGCTTATAAGCGACACAGCTTGCGACTTCTACATTCATCCACTTATACAGCTGGATATTTTACCGAAGCAATTCAAGTACCTTGCTCAAGGCTACAACTCCACCAGCTGGCAACAAACTATTTCCAATGTACTCAAAAGTTTACAAAAAGCAATGCAAATTAAATGATGAACTCACTGAATATCTTTGGTTATTGCACAAATCTGTCTGGACAACAGAAAACAATATTCTTTACTGGTACTATCAACTAATTACTGAACAAGAGTACTAAGGTAAAGTGTGGACCCACAAGAATCTACTATTAAGGAAAAAGCAGTAACCTGAGGCAGACGTCACCAAGGGGAGGAGCTCTATGACAGTCCATGGATTACCTCAAACTTTGAGAATGTCGCTCAGCGAGTGATGGTGGTCAGCACTGCGTTGCGCAATGAGGGCTGGTGTGGAACAGGGACCTAGCTCACCCTGTCAGTGAATGCACAAGCGGGCATTCCAGCGTCGCCCGGAATGGCGAGGGCAGTATCAGAAGGGTCAGATTTCACAAGCTTAATCTCATTGTCTTCACCGAGAGAGAATTCGATAGCAAGCGGGAGATGAAAAGCTTTCATTATGTTAAAAAACAAAACAAAACGTGGTTTGTGAAGAATAAAAAAGACTCTTTATAAGTCAAAGCTAGACCTACATTATGGATAAGAAACTTGATTCAAGCATTCGACAATCATGTTTAGCAATCACAAACGTCAGCGTATCGCAGTTTCTTGTTTTCTCTGCTTGTTTTACACCAGGGTAGCTGAGAGATGTCAAAACAAACATCGACATCACTCGTCAGACGCCATGTAACTGGACACCTATAGAAAAAGCAATGGCTCTTCCACTTACACATATGAACCACATGGCTCAGATACTAATTTAATCTAATTTAAAGCTTCTAAAATTTCATATAAAATGGAGGGGGGGGGGGGGTCTTGTTAAATTTTTTTCAAATTAGACACATGAAGTGCTCCAGTGTGTTTACACGTTGCACTATAAAATGTATAACTTTTATTAAGAATGTACTATGCACTATAATTATTTTCACTCAGGTTATCACTTTTTAGTAATTTATCATAGGCGCCTGACAATAATAGCCATTGCTAACCTGTTTAAAGGCAGCTTCCATCTGTGCGGAAATTTGTCCCTCCAAATAACCACATGCGCACATTCTTAATCCCACACGCGTCATCCATGCGCTTTTAAGGCACTCACCGGTACGGCATGCCGGTCCTGCAGGCAGTGGTGTCCTCTCTCGCCAGTCCAAAGATCTGGAGGTACCAGTTGGTCTCCAGCTCCCGGATGAGCGCGGCCTTGCGAGCCCTCTGCTGGTCCTGCTGGACGCTGCTGCGATTCTCGCGGCTGTTCTCCTGGGTGCTCCGCATGGCGCGGCTGCTGCCCAGGGATGCCACTGATTGCTTCCTGAGTCTGGTGGGTTCCTCATGGACCCCCCGGCCCCCGATGGAGCTGCTGCGGGCTGCGATCATGCCGTAATCCCCCCTGGTGGTGGCAGAGAGTCTGGTCCCACTCCTCTAAACAGCCTGTCCACCACTGTCTCTCAAGCACCCGCCTAGCCAGCCTGCGGTTTGGAGTACACTCTATCCCCTTTCGATCCTCTTCTACCTACTCTTATAACCTCATCCTTGTTCTTAAACTGTAACCAGATCCCCTGCTCACCCTCCTTGTCCACCAGCACCAGAGAAGAGGGAGAGGAGGAGTGAAGGAGGATTCCATAATGTTGGTGACACTTTTACAGGCAATGCCCCACAAGATAAGAAATCAATCAAATATCAATAGTGGTTGCTGCAGGCACCCCTCCACACCAGCCACCAGACTGAGAGCTGCTCTGTTTCTCAGATGCACGCACATACGTCCTTGTTTCCTAAAGACGGGACATAGACGTGAAAACCCATAAAAAATATCGTACCAGTTTTAGCGCCATTCCTTTCTCGTGAAATTCTTTCTTCATTTACTGTCTTAAAGGAAGGTTTCCCACCCTCACATAACTGTTAGTGTTTATAAGCATCGTTGTCATATCAAGGGTGACTTTTCCAAAGGAATTTAATACCATCATTAAGATTCATAGTTAATACAGAAGCATCCACTTACACAGTTAGATGGTTAATACATTTTTTTGTTTTTGCTTTTACAGCAGGTAAAGATATGGTATATGGATCAGTTTCTCCATGACATACACTTTCTCATACAAAGATTAAATTAAATCAGGAGAAGGCCTGATCATACATTAGTTCATTCTGGATTAAAAGATTTCTGAAACTTTTCTTAATTTCTTATTACTTACGTCTATGGACTACAGAGTCATTGACAAAATAGGAAAGGATTAGATTTGTAAAGACTAGTTAACAATGTGCTTTTGATGCTGACTGCTGACTTAAACATACATTAAGAGCCAGCAACCCCTGGAAGGTATCTCAGATGATGCCCTTTTGAACAGTTCGGATTAAGAACTGGCCAAATCTGAGCATGGTGCAACAAATATGTTTTCATTCAACCAACCTATGCTATCCCTGATCCCTGATTCCTTAATTCTATTAATACAAATTAAGTATCTCAAAGAGGAGCATGACATGGTACAAATCCTTCGAGCTAGTTTAAGAACGGAAAGAAAAATACAGCAACCGCAACTGGTTCATCCCCGTCTTCAATTGGAGGATCTGGTAATGTTTCAAGTAATTAAAAACAGCACAGATGTGTCAATAAGGGAAATGCAGTACCTTCTTGTCAGAAACCAGAATGTATTTCTAAGAACTTCCAAACTTAAACCATAAGCATGATATGAGCCTGGTCGAAGCGCTGATGCTCAGAAAATTAAGGTGGTCTGTATAACCCATTGTCACAAAAATTCCAATATGCTGTCCATAAAAAGAGGATTTCGGAAAATTCTTTAATCATAAATTACAGCTTTCCACCAAGCAACATTTTTTGGGGAAAATTAAATTGGAAAATTAAATTGGAGTGCACACATTCGTGGAAAAAACTTTTTGATTCCTGTACCTGTATTTCAGTATCGGCTTTGCCGGGATGGTTGGTAGGAACATCCATTACATCCATTCACACAGCCAATGACTCCAGGAAAGTTCCCCTTTCATAGAACTCTACCTTTAATTAGCTTGTGCAACCTCATCAGGGAATGGCTGTAATTTCACATAACATTGGAGACTTTATAGGCTTTATTTTGCATACATTTAACACTGCACAAATCTCAGTTTCACAATGAAATGTTCCGGACGCAAAAAATAAAAAAAAACCCTAAAGTAATTGAGTAGGTCATTAGTAGGTCAGCTCCTCATATGAATGGTCCTATGAAAGTCTTGGCGCAAGCATTTTAGTTGCACATGCAGAAATGGTCAGGGAAGGTAATTTCATTCAATGGGTCGCTGCTGTCTATTACCGGTCTTCTGGCATCGAGTACTCGCAAGTGATAGCAATGATTGATCATGACAACACAAAAAATGCGTGAATGAACGTTTATCGAATGTATAATCTTGAAACGTCATGAAATATATTTTACACCAATCCAAGTCCAGTACCAAACAAGACAGCATAAATCCTTCCAGAAATGGAGCCGTATCTTCATAAAATAAAATCCTTTAAAGTGGTTACAGTGGCATTGGGGCTGGAATTTACGGTCCACTGAGACTGAACTGAACAGTTTTCAGAAACTTCCTGTGGTCAAGTAGGAGGTTAGATGTAGTTAACTATGGCTTCGAAAACGCGCGGTGATGTGTGGAAACACTTAATCAAAATTTAACAAAACACAGTGCAGTGCAAGTTATGCAACGCAAAGCTGTCACAGAACTCTATCACTAGTACACTGCGGCATCACCTCGCATTTAAATGCAAAATCTAGAGCGAAAACGAAGACGCTAGCCAGACAAGAATGACGTCTGTTCTTACAGCCAGGCGTACATGCGATGCTAGCAGAGTTGAGAGACCAACACAGCTGTAATAGCTGAAATGTTAGCCAAAGATTTACTGCCTCTAAGTTTTGTTGAGGGGAAAGGATTTAGAGAAGTAATGAATTACATTGAACCCCAATATGACGTGCCTTCTCACAAGACAATCCCTGAAAGAATAGACATTATACGAAAGTAATGCTCCTTTACACCCAATCGAAGGAGTTGCTGTCACTACTAACTCCTATATAGCACTAACATGCCACTAAATCAGTGAATGGAAAATTCATAGTGCAGTATTAGAAACGCAGCTGTGAATATAGCTAACTATCTAAAGAGTGCAACAGAAAAGTGGCTGTCGACGTGTTAGCATGTGTTCATGTGTTCCGTTTTCCACCGCAGGTCTAGTTGTGAATAGACTGCGCACTCGGCTTTCAGCTGAGCATGTAGACCGGCTCATCTTTTTAAATAAAAATATGTAAGCTAGCTGGATAGCTTGAATGAGTCAGAACGTGAAATTAATACCAGGGTATTAACAGTGGATGTTAAGTTTACAAAAAATGTATCGATGTGTTAACAGTGGAAGTTGAACTTTGTATAAGTTTTTATAACTTTTGCAATATGTGAGGTTCAGTAGCCTAATGTTCATGTTCAAGAAAATACTGTTGTTGAACTGTGAATTTTAAATAAAATATCCAATTATCCAAAGTATACACTAGTTGCGAGATTGTCGAGTACTCGAGCGGTCAATATGACCGAAATGCCCATCCCTAATTTATACCCTTACCTTGTTCTGGGGTAGCTGTCGTTTTTTTTTTTAAAGCAATTTTACACTTAAATTTTTACTATTTTAAACTTTTAGATGTTTTGCAGTGGTTACAGTTAAAATACAAGGTTGCGCATTGTGACGGGCCTAAGGGGGCATTTCTATCCAAGGTGAAACTGAGGGCGTGTAAAACGTGAGCCATACGATCGTAGGGATAGAGAGAGAAGACATGGCAGTGATAGACCGGTGTGAGTATCATCTGTGTGCTTTGTCAGAAGATCAGGTTGATGGCCAGGACTGATGGGAGACACAGAGGGAGCACCGCAGAGCCACGCCCGTCTGTGCGACGGAAACAGTGAGAGAGGGGGAGGTAAATGGAGACGGGAGACAGAAAGGCTTGACCCTTTGTGACCCACCCTTTGACGCAAACGAAACCTAAGAGTGGGCTGCTAAAATCCTCCGCATTACACAAGCGAGCACCTTGTCATTCAAGTCCAGCCCTGTAACGCAGGCCAAAAGACACCGTGAAACGTGCAAGTGCTCGGGCCACAAGGGTCACACGATGCGAGCTTCTGAAAATAAATCGCCCCGTCTCTGCGTCTCCATGCAGACAGGCAAGGCTTCAATAATCTGTTTTGCGAGAAAGCTAAACCCTTAAACTCAGAATTTAAGGACATTTCTTGTTTTTCCTGATATATTGAGCAATATAATTTTTCATATTAACAAACATCTAAACCTTAGATCAGATGTACCATTTTCCAGAGTTGGTAAAAACTTGTGTCTGCAAACACCAGCTCTGCTGAGTTTACCTCCATTGTCGCTAAGGTCGTTACCCTGTCTGCAATCTCCTCTCCGCCCTTCCCAAATCGGTTTACTGGGGCTTGAACACAGGCTTGCGCTTTGACATGAGAGATCATTTGTTATCATTACACAGGGCTCCGTTGGGACGACACAGACTATGGCTATCCCTCAGAACCCCAACCCCAAACCTGCACTCTCTAGAAAGAGCTGTGCAGAAGCCAATCCATGGGGAAAAAGCAAATGGGAAGATTTTTGGATTGGACTGAACATCTAGGAAAGACCAAACATTTTTCCAATAAATATCATTTTATGTGATATCCAGCGCCTATATTAGCCAAGGGACAACTATTGTGACTATGCTGGTAATGGCTCCCAGCGATTGACCACACTGGTTGAATTAGTCGTTACAGTTTTAAATGAAGTGGCTCCCTCAGAGGCTGTTCAGAGTAAGAGCGCTGTTCTGACCAAACAGACTGTAGATGGACACGGCAAGTCATCCAGAGTCACTCCAGAAGAATTCACTGCGGTTGGCTTTGCTCTACGCACATTCACAAAAGTTTTATTTTCAAAACCGTCGAAAAGCTGACCCTCAAGTCTTTGTGAACGTTACCTTTTCTCCTACTTCTGATTATACAATATACATAAATGAAAGTGTGCGTGAATGGCCACGTGTCTCTCTCTCTCTCTCTCTCTCTCTCTCTGAGTTATCCCCTCTGCCCGAGTCATGTGGCTGTGTGACGGGCTGCGTGGGGATATCCTGTAACCAGCTAGACGGTCGGGTATCGTGTCACAGGAGTGTCACATTCTGGTCGAAGAGACAAAGATCTCTGCATGAGAAGTGTTCATTCACAGGTGTGACCATCTATTTTCACCAGCCAGGAGCCCTAACATCTGGGCATTCGTTCCATGAGCTTGCTGTGATCATACACATTTGCTCAGCAACAACAGAAACTGTGTTGCTTTTTAAAATCTATCCAATGAGGGGAGAAATTAGGTTCTGGCTTCTTTCTGGGGGGATGGAGCCAATAAAACAATTTATTCTCTACTGCACAAAAGAAAAGTGTTAGCTCTGTAATCCAGATGTCACATCAAATCACCTCTTTAAACGAGCAGAGGGGGAAAAAAGAAAAGAAAATTACCATAATCACGCAGTTCATGTGTTCCAAGTCTATCCAACCTTAGTCATCCATAATAGCACTTTATTTGCAGTAATCGGACAGAAAAGAATATGTGATTATTTGTTATGGAACTAGATCTGTCCATTAAAGACACAAAAAACATAATGTGATTGGTAAAATTATATATAATTTGTTGAAAAATGTCTTCACAACTTCTAAAACCCAGAGAGAACAGGAAGGTTTAGCACTGATTTTAATTCCTCTCCTGACTTAATCCTACAGATTCTGCTGAGAGGATAATTTAAGTAACGGGGACTGAAACATTTTCAAATGTGACTGTATTTGGACGACTCCCATCACCCTTTACAATTCACAGAGGTCTGTGGATTATGGCTAAAGGTTTTCATTTCAGGCTAATTGGTACTTGTTTTTTGTTTTGTTTTTTTTTGCAATGTTTTTCTTGTACAAAGTATTGGCTGTAACAACTGAGGGCCATGGGTAAACATATTACATAAGCTTTGGGGTATACTTCTAACTACACAACTTAGAAAAGTAGTTTATAAGAAGAAGTTAATACATTTTTTAAAATGAAATTAGGCCAAACATAATAGATGTTGATGTGTGAACCTGAATGTGAAATTTTAATATGTGAACCTGCAAAGTTTGCAGTGGAATGATATTCATTTCAGCAATGCATTTTCTGCCCCCTAATGTTTGAAACCAATCATTGCATGGCACTCAAAAATTCATGAAGTCTCAGGAAAATAACTCCGCATCCTCCATTTGCCTCTTTCACCAGATACTCTAATGACGTCAATATGCATAGTGAATGACCAACTGTATTCTGTGCTTGGCGGATTTGAATTTACGCCCAGAAGGCGCGATTGGTTAGGGTTAGGGCATATCGACCGTACAAAAAATGAACACCAGCTACCAGCTAACTTCAAAGCAAACAGTGCCTGACTTTTCATCAGCGAACACACACCTTCAGTCAAGGACGGCATTTTTGAATATGACTTCCAAAATGCCTTTGGCATTCATTATAGATGCATGGTTCATGACAGCCCTACCTGTACAACATTGGAAAGCCAGCGTGGTGCGCCGGAGCATAACCGTCACTATAATCCATCACCGGTTCTTCATCTGATTCCTCCGGACTTTATTTTTCTCTCTTTTTCTTTTCCCCTTAGAAGTGAAACTTTTCTTCTCTGCCATTTCAAAAGAAAGAACAGACAAAAAAGGAAGACTAGTAATTCCCCATTCCAACACTTAAAACTGTCCCATTCTGCAATAATTACGTGCAATACACATCTTAGTCAATTATATTTATTTAAACAAATCCTACCTCTAAATTACCATTGTCCCTGTCTGTTGCTGTATTGTTTGTGCACTGGAGGCTTCTGTCACCGTGTAAAATTGATTGTATGTGTAAGCATACTTGGCAATAAAGCTCACTTGAAAGTCATCAGGACAGACTTAATTTTCAGTTTTTTTCTAGTTTCGCATGGTCACCTTTTCATTAAGGATCGGCAGATACTGCGAAAGACTACCATTGCGCTTATTTTTTAAATAGAATCACTCACACACATAAAAGTTAAATACATCTGCCTCGTCCAAGTTTTATGTAACCGCGTATTAAAACATTAAAACATGCTACTTGGATTCCTAGCGATAAAACAACGTTGCGAGCTGCAGCTTTAAACGCGGAAATAAATAAACTAATTTAGAGAGGATTCTTTAATTTGCCGAAACGGTTTTCCAAAACATTCCGCTTCGAGGTGATAAATAAAGATTATAGATGATATAGACGAGTATACAGATTCTGTTATTCGTAAACCTAATCAGATGATACGAAATGAAAAACGGTACAAAATAAAGTTCTGAATGAAACTGTTGTGTATCTAGTAAGGGATCTGCAGTGGACTTCTGTCTTTCTCAGTTATCCTATCTAACACAGCCTGTGACTTCTAATAATTGCAAGGTGGAGCGCTGCTATCCCCAGGGCCAAGTGATTTAAAGCAGGAAAAGTACATCTAACAGCAATGCAGACATTCACACTGTCCTAGGTGGCTGGCCTGCCAAGAGTGGCTGAGGGGATTACTGAACAAGAAGATTACCTTAGTCGGGGCGTTTGATCTCAGTTACCTGCCTGCAAGCTTCATTATGCTATTATTTTTACTATTTGAGCAGAGGTGTGCGCAACACTAAATAAGAAATGTATACATCTAGCGGATGACCACAGCATAGAAATTATTTAGTTAATTATATAGCTTTTAAAACTCAATTTTCCTTCTCTGTAGAAGACAGCTTAGTGTGTTGTTGGAATACCCAAGCGTCAGGTTGTGCTCGAGACTCACTCTCCCACTTTGTCCTCTGCCATCAGCAGAATGCGGGAAAGTGGCGGGCAAACACATTCCGTCTGTGGCCCACACCCCTAAATTTTACCCAATACAAATGGCAGGTGCACATACCCACCCACCCTCACCGTGACACCCCAGAGTCACATGCATGAGCACAGACTGGGATCTTGCCCAGCAGCCCGACCCAAAGAGACCGGTCGGCAGCCTTTGAAGTCGGGGCATGCGCCCGTCTCCAGCGGAATGGCCATGTCTGCACTCGTATGATCGGAGTATAAATGTTTCCATGCAATTGTGTTTCATACCTGAGTCTTCCTGGTGCCGGCTATCTCCTGTCTCCCCCCTCCCCTGTTGTGGCCGCTGCTTCGGACCCCCCCCCCCTCCCCCGCTCTCAGATTTGTTTACACGCAAGCCTTCTGCGGGCATGCCTAGCCACTCCTCTCACTCATCCAATTATAGAACAATACAGGGAGGTGATGGGGGAACATGGCAGGGGAGGAGGGGACAAGGTGGAAGGGTTAGGGGGGCATGACAGGGGACGGAGGGAAATCGTAAATCTTTGGAGTGCGGAGTGACAGGAAAACTTGGCGGGGGGGGGTGGCATCACAGATGGAACTTTTTAAAGTTGAGATTATCAAGCCGTGGGGTTTGTGTCAACCTACAGCATCCTAAAAGAGGCCCAAAAAGTTTGTCACGGTAGCATGAGAAGAACGGAAAGCGAGGGGCTTTGCTGCATACAAATGAGACAGATTAACTGCAACATCTCCCTCTAATGAGACTGTTAGAGTGAATTTGCAGAGTACGATCTCAGTGAGATAACCTTGTAAAAGCAAAATGACAATTTACATTGCCTATGATCAGGCAATTGAATCTGAACACTTTCAAAATTCAATTATGCAAAGATGTGTGAGTACAAACAATCTTTATTAACTTTAGCAGCAGTTTTATTTTTAACTGTCTACACAGCAGATATACATCATAAGACAAATATGCACATGGTAGTAATTATAACTGCAGTTCAATTAATTGATAGAGATTTGTTGGATTTAAGTTTCTAATTTTTTTTAAAAATCTTTAAATATGACCTACAGATTGTTATTTGGTAACCCTAATTTTACCAACATTATTAATTTAAGCGACAACTCAGATTTTACGTAGATTTTTGTGTTAAAATAGTTTTTTCCCCGAAGAAGTAAAAGTGATGCCATGCACCAGGAAAAGAAAAGTAAATGAAACAGAGCGTAAATGCTGCCCATACTTAGTTAATCTACTGTATAATCTTCACTGTATTATAAAATTATTTATATATGTGTGTGTGTGTGTGTGTGTGTGTGTATATTGTCACTGTACTGCAGTGAAACAATGTGCTGTTCAAATGCCCGAAACCCATGGGAAAATCCCCTGATAAATATTGAATAGATTTACTAAATAAAACATAAAACAAATATAAGAACAATTTAGATTGATTGTGTACTGCACATCACAACAAAAATCTATCAAATATCACACCTTACACTGTGTCAGCAGTTTGGGCCCTTATTTCCTGGAGATGTCTGTTGATGATTGAGGGGGATTGGGTACCGGGAACAAGGTGAACATTTAGTCATCCAACGAGACTGTGGAGACGGTGGTGCCGTTGCTTTCGCTTGCAACTGAGGGAGATGTGCCCGTGGCTGGGCTGCTGCGGGGTTTGGACCGGGGTCTCAGGAGTTCCTCCGTGTTCCTCTCGGGCTTTAGGAGGAGGATATAGCACTTGGGGAGGAAGATGCAGGCCAGCAGCCCGAAGCTGGAGGCCAGGATGGCGAAGATCTGGACGGCCACCATGAACTTGCCGCGCGTGCTGAGGTAGGCGGGCACGAAGGAGATCCAGACGATGAAGAAGACGAGCATACCGAAGGTGATGCACTTGCCCTCGCTGAAGTGGTCCTCCAGCTTGCGAGCCACGAAGGCAAAGATGAAGGCGAGCAGTGCCAGCAAAATGTCATAGCCGAAGATTCCACAGATGAAGATGATGGAGCCCACGTTGCACTCCAGTATGATCTTGATGTTCTGGGCAGCTGTGTTCTTAATCGGGTACGGAGGCATCAGCACAAGCCACGCGGCGCAGGCCACAGCCTGGATCAGCGTGCCGACTACCGCAATCACCCTCTGCTGGCCAGGCCGAATTCCATCCGTCTCTTTGCCGGTGTCGTCGCTCGGCTCGCTGGACTTGGCAGCCTTGGCTGCGCGGGCACGGAGCATGAGTAGAACGGACTTGCCCATTATCGAGGACAAGCAGAGGGAAAAGCCCAGAGCCAGGGCTACCTGACTGGTCATGCAGGACCAGGGCTGGGGCTGTCCCAGGAACACGATGGAACACAGGAAGGTCACCACCAGGGAGAAGAGGAGCGAGAAGCTCAGAGCGGGGTCATTGGCTTTCACCAAGGGGGTGTTTATGTTTACCAGGAAAACCAAGCCAACAAGGATAGTCACTAGAGCACCAAAGATGGCAATAGCAATCAGGGTGATGCCCAAGGGCTCCACAAAGTCCAGGAACTCAATTGTCTTAGGCACACAGGCATCACGGTTGGCATTGGACCAATAGTCCTCCGTACACTGGATACATTCCCTCGAGTCTGAGCACACAGAAAAGCCCAATAAATGACACAGAACTTTTTTTCCATTTTTTGTGCTAGAGAGTGTACGGTACAGTGCATATGGCAATATTTATACGTATGTTTATTGATCTCATGTTATCTGCTTTGCAGCATTAGTCTTTATACCTTCTCTCAGTAGTAGGGCCCCTGTAGCTCAGTTTCTTATTGCACTTTAACCCTAAACTACAACACTTTTGTACGTCTTGCTGGATAAGAGCATCTGCTAAATGCCTAAAATGTAAAATGTAAATATGCAAAATGTTCATCTTTTCTATGCATGTAGGTCATGCATCTTCAAACTGAAGATTTTGTTAAATTGATAGTTCATTTTTTCTTTCAGTTCAAATTGGCTTTTACTGCTACTACTACTCTAGTGTTTAACTATTTGGGAGAGAAAGTACACTGTCCCACATCACACTGCCAAGACTTTACAGAGATAGAGAGATCTTTAATTTGACCAATGGAGTTTTGAGTCTCATACCCAACCTACCACACAGACCACCCTAACCGTCATGAAGGAGAAACGTGACCAGCAAGGAGTGTTTTTCGTTTTCACATTTTAAATATTTATTCACCATGCAATTATTCTCAAACTGCCCTCAGACTTATTCTGAAGGACTTGTAAACTCTACAAGATGAGGAGTTAGTGCAAAAATAGCTCCCAGGTTTGCAATTTATTTCACTAACTGTCCACATGTCAGTTGCTTCATTAAAAATACATTGCCTAAAAATGAATCAGAAATACATTGATGGCTGTCATTACCTGTTGTATTGGAGATTTCCCCGTCGGCACAGGGGATGCAGTCAAAGCAGCAGATGGGCTCGCCCTGTCGGATGCCCTTCCTAGTGCCTGGCTGACAACTTTCACTGCAGACTGAGCGCGGGGCCTGCAACATATCAGTAGAGCTCGCCGCTAAGTGCATGGGTATAATACAGTCTTTGTAGAAAGGGTGTGGCGCAGAAATCAGATGTTTAAATACCCTACTTTTTCCAAAGATACCCTTTAACATGCACAATGAAAAACATGCATTCGGTTCAAATACGATACAAATCATGTGACAGGGGTTATTTATTAATAAAAGCATTCTTTCTCATGCAAGCAGGTGGTGTATCTATACAAGTAAACCTGACTCAGGAGACTGTAGGACAAACCAGGATGTTTTTTAATCATTTTAAATGAGCTCTAAACAAACTGCAGACTCATTTGTATACAGAAAACAAGCCTCTCTGCACCATCTCTCCCTGCTACTGACCTTCACATCGTCATTGTTCCAGATAATGGAGTCGTTGGAGATGGACATCCTGTTCTCAGGGGCTGCCGTACTATTGTAATGGCCAATCTGAACAAAGGTGACTCTGCCCTCGTCATCTCTCTGCCAGTTGATAATATCGTACCACCCATCCACGTCCCCGTCGTTAAAGAAGACGGTTTCACCAGTGTGCGGAACTTGGAATCTGAGGTTCTTCAGGTAGTACATCAACTGCAGATAAGGGAAAATGAGAGAACTGTGAAATTAATTCCACACGGATTTATCAAAATTGTATGCTAGGGCCAACACTAACAGCTGCTGCTAGCTGACATTTGCTTCTGACCAAAGTAAAAAAGCGGGTGCTAAAATATAGTAGTTGTTTATGAGCGTTTATGCACAGCTCTTGGAAGGGGTAATGTTAATGCAGCCCGATACACACAAGTACTGTTTTTGAGCCCTGGTATTTTTACCTGCCATGGCTCAAAGTTGGAAATGTTGGCACAGCTGTTTTGGTCGAAGGGCCCATTCCCCGGCACACAGTATTCTAGATTGTGCAGGGCGTGGGCCACTGTGTAGACTGCCTTGTACACACTGTAGGTGAGACGCAACTGAGACACATCCAGGTAGGTGTTGTTGAGAGACTCCAGGGACTCGAGGCCATTGCAAAGGCCGTTGGGGACCCCGCCGGCCCTGGTGGCTGAGTCGTTGAACTCCCCCATCCCTCTCAGCATCACGCTCTTTACCTCTTTGACCATTGTGCAGTTAAAGGCAGTTTCCCAGAACTCCCTCGTGAGGGGGTCTTCGTACGGGCTGATTTTTCTAAGATAATGGTTCAGCCTGGGTATCTCTGCCCTGCGGATACCGAAGCCCAGCGTCCCACCCAGGACTGAGAGCATCCCGGGATGGGCGATGAGGGCGGAGGTGACCCAGGCCTCACTGGCGATCCACGTGCGGTTGGTGACGTTTTGCAGCATCAGCTCCTCAGCCAGGGGGCTCAGGTCCACGTCAGAGGAGAACACAATGATGATCTTGGCGGTGGACTCCTTGACCGTCTTCACGATGCGCTGCATGGCCTCCGGGGAACTCACCTTGGGCAGCGTCTCTGCGAAGGAGATGCAGACTCCGGCCTGCTCCACCTCCTCCTTAAAGGTCTTGATGCCGTATTTTCCGTAGTCATCGTCCGCAGCGATGGTGCCCACCCAGGTCCAGCCGAAGTGGAGAACCAGCTGGGCCATGGCCCGAGACTGATGTACGTCACTGGGGATAGTACGCAGGAAGGTGGGAAACTGAAATCTGTTCTCCAGCACAGAGCATGAGGATGCATAACTGACCTACAGAAGGAGATGGATGACAATAAAAAAACAAACACTTAATGCTTTTCATTTGAGGTGCACCCCGCTTTGCATGTTTTTCTTTTCATTAAGAATGCTTTAGAAACAAGAGCATACAATTGTTGTGACAATAACTTGAATTGATTTGAACTGAAGCATTACATCAGACACATATACTGCTCTGAAAAATACTCTTTTAAAACTTATCAAAAGCGAAAGGCTAAAGTGTCTTCCGTTTAAAGGAATGGACTATCCAGAGTCCAAATCTCCTTTTCTCGCTCAGTGAGAGGGGGGAAAAAGTGTTCCAAGAACTTTAATGTTTTGAAGGTTCTGAAAGAAGTGTGGATCACCATTTCACAAGACATACTCACTCACTATTAGTTTACATATATCGGGCATATATTGTGAATAAATGTTATTAGTACATATATTCTTTTTCGAAATGATGCATTTGATTTAACACCAGCTTATAGCAAATTCCACGCCTCACTATACCTGGGGGAAATAGTAGAGGCCTAGAATACGGGCAGTGGCGATTGAAAGGTCGGACGCCCCTGCACCCACAAGGGCTGCCAGTGGTGCCCCAGAGCCACAGCGATAGTTGGGCACAGCCTCATCCTGCCCAGTCAGGTAGGTCAGTGTACCCTCCACTGCCTTAGAGATTGTGAAGCATGAGTCATAAATTACGTAGCCAAGGTCCGTGTTTGGCAGTAGTTCTTCGTTCATATTTATCTCTTCAATAGCAAACAGCATGGTCTGAGCCCAACGGAACGTTCGGAAATTAAACCTACGGAGAGAATTCATAAAAGGCATGAGAAGTTGATCGTTTAATAATTTCGCTAGAGGGCGCTGAAGGAACAAATGTGAGAAATGATCTAGCACTCAAAAAAAAAAAAAAAAGAGGGGACATACATGGCCCTAAGTAGTGTTATTGACACTTGACAATTTTACGTTTTATCGTAAATAACTGAAAATGCTATATACGCATAAACTGAGAGATTCCATATGTAAATCTATATGTTTGTATTTATCACCGTTGACGCTTGATATATGAACACATACATTTCAAATTAAACAACTATTTGAAATAAATAGACTCACTGCCAATCTAAAAATCGAAATGGTTATAAAATAAGTTTACATTGACCCTTTAAAACAACATGACATTCCTATATAATACCGTAGCATTTTGCTTAAACGTAAATCTTAGAACATTTCTTAATTTATGTCACAGTTATCTGTTTTGATATAATTGATTGAGAGATTGATTCGTTTATCTACTGAAGAAACCTAAAACAATGAATGGTAGAAAATCCCACCGTATGCATGTAAAGGGGCGGGACTTATTCAGAACTTGTCTGATAGGTATTCAGAAAATGAGAGCTTGAGAGCTGTCCTTCAGTTCATTGGAGAGTAAAATGTAAACACAAACTGTGGCATATTTTGAGGAGGAGCCAAACATTCATAATTGCGAGAGAACAGAGAGAAAGCAGATACTAGTGATGAGTAACGACAAAACAAACTCGAACATTTAAAATGTAATCAGCGTTAACTATTAAACTTAAGCCCTGTACTTAATTGCAAGATTTCGCTTTCCATTTGTTACAAATATTAAACATAATTGAACATTATAAATTGAAGTCTCTACTTAACGGTATAAATTCCTATTAGTACAGAAGAACAGTTACCAGCTAGAAAAGCATTTGCGCATATGTTTGATACGCATACACACTACAGACTATTTGTACACCCGTCATAAGTCCACAAAGCAAAACCCCTACACGGGGCCTCCGTTATAACACACTGCAACCCTTACCTCTCACATCCCAACGACGTGGGCACCGATGAGGTGTTGGTGTCGGAGGTGACTAAACGGTGATGGACGGGAAACATCCCTCCTAAAATGACCTTCTTCTTTTCGGTGTCCTTGTATCCATTCAGGTTGAATTTGGCCTTAAGTTTACAGCTCGATTCTGTTGATACAGTAGCGAAAAATTGGAAAAAAACGTATATTCCGAAGAGAACGAGGATTTTCATTTTAGCACTTCAGAAATCTACATTCGTCTAGTATAATGTGAGGCAAAAGCCTGCCCGGGCCTTCAGGGTCCTAATTGAGATTGTTCTGAAGGAGTGAATATTCTTTGCAGTACAACCTCGCTCTTACCTCAAGGGATTTATTGTGTTGCATAAGACAGTTATTCAAAACACATTGCCGTGGAGCAACTGTCTTTTACTCCCATGCAGAAGTTATAACAGAATCAGAAATCACCCAAATTGTCACGTAAGCAAAATCTTGATTAATGTAATTATTGCAAATACGTAATTCACACAACAATAACGAGGAGCATTATGTTTTCAGAAAAAAACAATGTGTAAGCGTATACGTTACTAACAGAAAGTGTGTAGACACACTGCAACGAGAGAAATAAAGCAAAAAGTGGCTTTCTGTGCTTTAGGACGGGTGGCACGCACGGTTTCAGACATTTTATTAGAAATGGGATTAATCATGATTACAGGTTAGATGCCTTGCTAAACCACTAATTAGAGATTGCCTTACGACGAAAGATACATAAAATATGTTACTCATCTGTTCAAAAGTAGGAGGCACACAACCCTTCAAATTGACATATTAAATCAAACACTTGTATAATTTGGATTTGAAATGTCTGGCTACATTAAAATAAAATTGGTGATGGGAAGTCCGCATCAGATTTAATTACCTTCAGATCCCATGGGGAGGGGTAGCAAGATGAGAGACATAACACAAAACGCCACTGGGGCTAATTTATTGTGGTTTGCGTGTATCAACTTGTGCAGGCACTGTGGTCGAACGCTTTTGTACATTAACATTTAGTCCCCATGCGTCTCATGACAACAGATACAGTGTCTATAGTATCTCCGGGCTGTTGTTGAAGGTTGTGCTTGTCGACACTTGTCCCTCAATCAACTGCGAGCCGCGCACCTGAACCCTAGCTCAATTACAGAACTCTGAGGAGTCAAGGGGCGTTTGTTCTTTTCACCAATTACAACGCAGTCGGTGCTCATAAACAGGCGTCTAATGTAATTAAACGGCGCATGACTCACTCCGACAAACAATTAGTTGGATTAATCTAAAAAAAATACAAAATCCCAGCAACGTTAACAATGGTTATCGATTCAACAAATACAGAGTGAATATCGTCAAGACAATAAGTAAAACTTAAATGTAAACCCATGCACGTATGTTTAAAAAAACAACATTGAGAATAATGTAATGGATTTAATTGTTTGATGAACACATCCCGATGTACACAATAACATAGCGTACGTTACGTTAAAATAATTTTAGAAAAGAAAACATAGGCTATACCAAAATACCTTAAAACTAATGGAAAGAATGGCCCCGTGTACACGAGATTCTGTTTGTCTCGAGTGACGATGTACGCCTCATAATGGCGAGATGTTAAGTTCAGCTCTGTTGCCACTAGAGGGTATCATAGTAACACGTGTAAGTTTTTAATTTTGCGTAAAGTTTTCTTTCTAGTGCAGTACAATCTCTTTTAAATTGCAGCAATGCGCGTTGAATATATTGATTATTACTGTACCAAAGTTATTTTAGACAGAGTATAATTGAGGCGAAGAGGGATAAAGAAAATTAAATTACAAACGCATGAATCCTTGTTAAGTGTTCATAATTAATGTCAGTAGACCGGAGACCGCAGCTTAAAATACCTTTCTGGTTGTACAGCAAATGTCCGGATGGCAGACAGTCGAATAATTCGAACCCTTGTGACCCTCACGAGGCACGAGTAAAAAGGGTGACCAGAGTAAATCACTCTTGTGACAGGATTTACGATAAATCAATTACGTTATTCGCCATTCTTTTCCAAGAAGAGCATCTCTAGAAAAAATGTGAATAAGGAAAAAAAACTTATTTGTCAGAACCACAACCAGGGACGTTCGAAAAGCTTGGAATGAAGATTTGTTTGGGGGGGGGGGGGGGCTTGGGGGCAAATTGAAATC